>CM030862.1:2542600-2715100 GCA_018105865.1 Metaphire vulgaris
TGTATGGAAACACATAAAAACATTTTTTCGTCGGCAGCCAAGAAGGGGGGGGTTAACCCCCAAACCCCACTCCCTTGGCTACGCCACTAAATCTTCAGGTTTTCTTTCTGTTGTCGGTTCGCGTATCTCTGTCCTAGTGATTATCTGGTTTGACTTCCGGTGTAGATTAACCGACCGAAGAATAATACTTCTTCCGCCATTTTCGTTAACGATATTGGATCTCGGACAGAGAGAAAAAAAATAACAGATTGTATCTTTGGCTTCTTCAAGCCACGCGCCCAAAGTAGAAGAGATTTCATCACAGCGCTCTGCTTCTTTGAGATGGCGTCCACTGGCAATTTGTCGGCGTCCACTGTGTGGCCGAAGAAACTGACCACGACTTCTTCGAGCACTGGGTGGTGGTTTGTTACCCCCCACCCCCAAATGTGAGGAGCTCTAACGATCGTCTGACCACCATCACCACTACCACCACCTGCAAAGTTCTTTTACCATCCATCCAAGTGGATCTTTTAACACCGCCACCTTCTTACCTTCATTGACATGTCAGCGTTGTCAAAGCGCTTTTGACTTTGGTATGTTTTAACTATGCTGCAGCGCTATATAAATTGTCCAATTAACATAACATGATCTAACGCACGCGATAATCGAAATGCTTTGCTGTTTCGTTAATGCATTTTATTGAAATGGCGATTGTCGACGGCCGTGTCTAATCCGATCTAATCTTATATAATCTTCAACTTCTATAGCGCCACTTAATAATGCACAGAAGCATCAGGCTGATGGTGCGCCGAATCAAAATCACACAAGATCCAGGGATCAAATCCAGGATATGAGGTCGGGGCAAAGCGGAGTAATGTTAACCGACTGAACCCAGTCTCTCCAACTGCGAAGTCAGTCACTTTTTACATACTGTATATCGGTCCAATCTAATCTAATCTAATCTTTTAATCTTAAACTTCTATAGCGCCACTTCATAATGCACAGGAGCATCAACCGATGGCACACCGAATCCCAATAATTAAAGATCCAGGTCAAATCCAGGGTATCCGGCCAGGCAAGCGGGTGACAGTCTATGGTGGATAGGCCAGGTGGCGAAGATTCTGTTGAAACGAAGTGGACAGGTCATTAAAAATGTACTCCGGTGTTAAGTGTAGTGCCCGACGCTATGCACTGCATTTCAAGGAACGGTATTCAAACCGTAGGATTCTAAAGCAAGAGTTTCTATCTTTGAAAGTCTTAGGGAAGAAATGCCGTGGCTTTAACCCTTTAAGCCGCAAAGCGGTCGAACGCACCCATTAAGCCTAGATTGAATGAAACGGGCGCTGGTCAACGCGGTATTTCGAGGCGATGGGAGTTTCACTGCTTTCCTAACCCCCCCCCTTTTTCCACACTGATCCACTCTATGCAAGACAAGGCGGAAGCTTTATACTGTTCGACCTATACTGACATATTTAATTAAATTATTACGCATAATGAACTAATAAAAAATTCTCCTCCCTTGCCTCATTCTTTGCCTCCATTTGTTCGACACTCAAATACCACTCTAATGCTGGTGATATCTTTCACTATCTGCTTATTATCGCCCATTACAATTACGATATTGTCTTTATATCTTGATAGTTATCTCTTCATAACTCTTTCTAGAAATATAGATTCTTAAAATATGAATATACTTTCGAAATGATCTTGGATAAAATTTAATAGTAAGCAATGCGTTATATGTAACTACAGAGGCTTATCCTCTGAATAAATACATGGCTGACAAAACATACAGAAAATGAGGTGAGGGGCGCCAAAATCGGGAATTTGGGGTCAGCTAAAATTTATACATAATGAATAAGAAGAAAGAAGTGCGGCGACTTTTTTGCTCGCGGAGAATATAGGGTACAGGCACCCGGACAGGGACAGACAGGGGCGCCGAAGAGAGTTTAGGAGCGCCGAGAGAACGCTGTGACGACCTTTTTTTTGCTCGTCAGCACTCAGCAGTGTTGGGGGCGCCAACGGTACACTTTGCCCCCGGGCGCCGGATACCCTCGCTACGCCTCTGCTCCCGCCCCCACACCGAACATTTCTCAACGGTTTTGCGCAAATGTAACTGGTCCCAGCCAGAATAAGGGCCAGACTTCAGTGCCCACCCCCGCCCCCGCCCGTGACTGTGCCAATGAGAGAATGAGAGAGAGACAGACAGAAAGAGACAGAGAGAAAGAGAAAAACAGAGAGAGACAGGGAGAGAGACAGGGAGAGAGAAAGTCAGAAAGAGACAGAGAGAGAAAAGAGAGAAAAAAGATAGAGAGAAAGAGACCCAAACAGACAGACAGACAGACAGACAGACAAATAGAATATAAAAACCAGTCCTTTTTCAATGGAAACGCACAGGAACGGCGTTCCCACGCCTTATTGCCAGGTTCGTTTATATCGATTTGAAATAATCTGCGTTTAACTTACAATCAGTGCTTTTTAAGTAGGAATGCACGGGAATGCAGTAAATAATACAGTACAGTTTGAAATAACGAATCATGTACAAGAACCAAATAGAAACACTTGTAGGCCTACAGTGTGTTCGGAAAACGAAGGCCAGATCTTGGCCCATGCTACAAGAATACAACAGCTGCTATTGAGCATCCGATGTCAAAAAAGGCTGAACTGCACAAAATACTGTAAATATGACTCCCCTATTGACTCAAGTGTCTTTTACTAGAAACTTAGTGAGTCAAATCCTTTTATGTATGATTTTACCCAACACTGGATTTGAAATGAGTTCCCAAACCTTTCCCTAGAAAAAGAGCACTGCCATAATAATAATAATAATAATAATAATAATAATAATAATAATAATAATAATAATAATAATAATAATAATAATAATAATAATAATAATAATAATAATAATAATAATAATAATAATAATAATAATAGCAATAATAATAGCAATAATAATAGCAATACTAATAGCAATAATAGCAATAATAATAATAATAACGCAAAAGACAAATATAATACTAGAAGGTAAAGTACGTGAAGAAAGTAAAAATCGAAATTACTTACCATGTCCATGATTTGAATAAGCGTCAGACCGAACTTCACGACCACGTTTTGCGTCGCATTGTAGACGGGTCGAACGCTGTTGTCGTAGTTACGATAGATCTTGTTCAGAAGTCTTTGTTCGTCGGGAACGACGCGCAGCACGTCTGACGTCACGACGTGCTTCGAAAGGGTCAAGGTCAGGGTCAAGGCAACGAAACAGGCGCTCAGCCGCCACATGTGTCCGATCAATCGAAGGAATTCGGTCGCTTCAACAACGTCATCCACAGAGACGAAATGACGTCATCCACAGAGATGGAATGACGTCATCCACCGAGATGAAATGACGTCATCTGACGATGAAATCTTCGTCGATTTCGTTTTCAATCAAGTCTATCGGAACGATCGAAATGTATTTGTTCTCAATCAATCAGTCATTCCTTAGTGCCATTTTAATAGCGAATTCAGCGGCAGTAGAGGGCGAGAGAGAATCGTAGGCGTAAACTTCTATTGGACCTCTAGGCTCGAGCCCCCCCCCCCACTCCACTTTTTGACAGGCCACCATGGGGACGGGGTAGATATATGGGTTGCTCCCCCACTTTTTCATCCAAGTTGACGCCAACAGTGGGAATCATAGTGGTATAGTTCATGGTTGACACTCCGTAGGTTAGTCTATAAGGGGTGTGTTCCTGTCCAGGGAAATTTTTGCACCCCCTTAAAACCTCCAACATCTCCCAATTTGAGACCGACACCCCCAACAACACCCCCAATCGCAGCTATGGGATGGCCCTTTTTTTGGTTGTCAGATATTTTTGGCAGTTGACTCCAGAATTTACCGACACCCCTCCTCACTTGATAATCCTAGAAATAACCCTGGTTCCGGACGAGGGGCTATGCAATAGAAGAAGATGCGTTTTAAGTTGAGACCTAAAAAGCCCAACGATTTTCGCTGAAAACCGGCTGGATCGAATGCAGGCTGCTAACAGATGCAGCAAAATGCTGAGTTTAACCCCTTAACCGTGTATTTGACTGTAACTCAATGTAAAATGGACGGATATATCCGGGATCCCCCCCAGTTAAGGGGTTAAATTTCACGATATCGGATGTTTACGAACCGATCGGTCGATTGTTGTGGAAGTCTCGGGTCACCAACTGTCATAAAACCTGCGTTAGACAGCGATTGCTCGAAGCTGAGAAGGAGATACAGTATCACCGTCTGTGGAAGAAGCACCTTGACATGCGACAACGATTCGACCGCGTCACGACACAACAGCAGCAGCTTCGAAGTCTGCCGCGGATAAGCTCTTGTATATCGTGTGTTGCCTTGCCGTTAAAAAATCGTCCGCGTTCAGTATAGCGTTGCGTCCGCGTGTCCGAGTCCGCGAACGCATGCAGCGCGCGCGGTGACTGCTTTTGCCCGGCTCTGGTTCCGGGAGACTCCCCGGCTAAACTTCCACAGCAGTGACGGTTCCACACGTGGGGGATGAGTGGGGATGCATCCCCCACCCAGTTTTTATTCTAGCCACCTTGACATTCGGGGGGAGGGAGTTTGAAATGTTTTTGGGGGGACAAGATTTGTCTATCCACGCTTTTGGGGGAATTTTCATCCCCAAGCCATTAACATATACAATTTTTTGGGTGGGGAATTTTAAAACTTTTGTGGAGAATTCCCCCCCCCCAAAGGCCTAGAATAAACACTGCCCCCACGGGACTTCCTGACTTTTTTCGCTCGAGAAATCAAGTTTTTGGAGAAAAGTCTAGTAAAACTACGGGGGAAACCGTCCGTATGACCTTTTTTGCTTGTCAACCTATTTTTCGGTAAAAGTTTAGTAAAATTAGAAGAAAATTCCCTCTTGTCAGCTTTTTCGGCAAAGTTTATTGATGTTTTCCTTCTCTTTTCATTCCCTCTCACCAACTTCCGATGAATCCACTTAATCCCCCACACCAAGAAATCCTGGAACCGCCACTGTTCTACAGTATGCCCTCTCGAGAGGTTCTCGCTGTGGGGGGAGGTCGGGACGAGGGGGCGGGGGTTGGTAGGGGGACGAGGTAGGCCTACTCCGAAGGTGATGGAGCTCGAAGGACAGTCACCGGTTGAAAACGAAGACTGCGCACCCAGAGTATTATTGAACGCGAACGTAGTAGGCCTATCGCCGACGGGCGAAAGCGCCGTTAGCCGGTCGGCTGCAAACAGACGGTCGACTAACTCCGCCCGACCAGCGTTTAATCTAGGCCGTTTCCGGGGGAAAATCGCACTTGTTCTCCCCGGAAATTTCAAATTCTCCCCGGAAATTTTGGAATACTACATGGACTAACAGCGGCCCCTAGCAGAATTCTTCCCCCCGGCTTTGTCAGTTCCCCCCCGGAGTCCAGCAGTCTAGATTAAACACTGCGCCCGACTGCGCCACGGGTGGACGGAGGCAAGAGAATGAGGGGAAAGCGGGTGGGCGAAGGTGTGGGGAGGTGAGGGGGGGCGGCGGGGGTACGCAGCCGACGTTGTTGAAAAGTGGGGGACGTTTGATGGATTACTTTGATAGGGAAGAGGACTGTTCATTCGATCGGCGATAGACAACGAATAAGCATTTCTACGAATATAAATCGCTTGTTCAGGAAATTCTTCCGGCTTCTGTTTAGCCGGATCGGTTGTTATCCAGTGTGTACACTGAAATTCAGTGGCGCAGAGTTCCGGAATAGGGGGGGTGGCGGCGGTGGCGGTGGCGGCGGCGGCGGCGGCACAGCGATGTTTTCAGTTGACGAGTAAAAAACCTCGTCTTTTCGAACGCTTTCGGCAATTTTTTCGATTTCATAAATACTACCAACCGCACAAAAGCATGATGATGATGATGATGATGATGATGATGAAGATGAAGATGATGAAGATGATGATGAAGAAGAAGAAGAAGAAGAAGAAGATGATGATGATGATGATGATGATGATGATGATGATGATGATGATGATGATGATGATGATGTTGATGATGATGATGATGATGATGATAGGTTTGATTGTTTATTCAGAGTGGCTTAGTTGGGTTTAGATCCGAATGCTCAGAAGGCGTGAATTGCTAATGCTATATGAGTTGGATCTATCTATACAGTGTATCTAGTTTCTAGGATCTAGATCTATCGCGAAAGGAGCAACTTATGGACTTCTCTGGTAACCTATTAGAATGATTTTCCAGGCTTAGGCCTACTTACATACAGCGCTTTATAGCACTGTTTTGGCCAAGTATTACAGGCCAAGACAACAAGGTATCTTGAAGCCGAGGCGCATTAGGGCTAATAATTATGCGCCTAGAAATGAGATGATGATGATGATGATGATGATGATGATGATCTGTTCTTATCGTAGTATCAGTCATATCTTGAGGGTCGCACATTATATACAGCAAGTTCGCAAAACTGAAGGCTTATTCAAAACCAGGGGCGCAGCGACGAGTGACATATCGGCATATATACCCCTCCCCAATCAGTCTTCCTTAAAGTTTTTTAATGTGATTTATATGTTGTTATATATGGCATATGTGGTTTATAGTTAAGATTTATACCTCTTTCCAAAATATTTGTACCCCCACAGATCAAATTCCTGGCTCCGCCCCTGTTCAAAACTTTGATGCTTCAAAACCTGAATCACCCTAGAGTCATTGACTTAGATTCTTCATGAAAGATTCGTTCTGTGATTGTCGTGTCACGCTCAGATTGTTCCGCGTACAGTAGAACTTCGTTATGTCGGACTTGGTTATAACGCATCCTCGGTTATAACCCACCGCAATGTACGGCTCCGCGTGAAGCGCTAGCGTGTTGTGTGGCATTGGATATAACGTACCTCGGATATCATGTACAACGTAGCTTACTCAATTCTAGAGACACGCCTAGGTGCGTGATAACGAAGTTTCACTGTATTTCTAACCCTGTTAGAATCTACCACTGCGCCAAGAACGAACCAATGATGCGCTTATAAGAGAGAGAGAGAGAGAGAGAGAGAGAGAGAGAGAGAGAGAGAGAGACAGACAGACAGACAGACAGACAGACAGACAGACAGACAGAGAGACAGAGAGAGAGAGAGACAGAGAGACAGAGAGACAGAGAGAGAGACAGAGAGAGAGAGAGAGACAGACAGACAGACAGAGAGAAAGAGAGAGAGGAAGAGAGAGAGAGAGTCGTAATCTTTGATTAGCCGTTTCCACTTGCGTGATTTTAATTAACAGATGGCTTTAATATAGACGATGTAGTTTCTCCTCTCGATGTCACTCACTCCTAATCACGTGCGCTCTCCATTGCTAACGATGGCATGACGATTGTTGACTGAACCAAATACGGATCCATTCGAATCCAACGTACAGACAAATTTCCCGACAACGACCGATGACGAAACTTACGACGTCTGGACCGCCGGAGCGACGTCCGAATGGGACTCGGGAGGAAATCCTTAGGGAAATTTCCCATCTGTCTTTGTCTCTCTCCATCTTTGTCTCTTTCTCTCCCGCTCTGTCTCTGTTTCTGTCTGTATATATCTCTCCTCTTACTTCCTCTGTCTCAGTCTGTCTGTCTGTCTGTCTGTCTGTCTGTCTCTCTCTCTCTCTTTCGGTCTGTCTTTCACACACACTCTCTCTCTCCCTCTTTCTCTTTTTCTCCATCGTTTCCCTCCATCTCTCTCTCTCTCTCTCTCTCTCTCTCTCTCTCTCTCTCTTTCGGTCTGTCTTTCGCTCTCTGTCTCTCTTTCTCTTTCTCTCCATCTTTCCCTCCATCTTTCTCTCTCTCTCTCCATAGTTTCCCTCATCTCTCTCTCTCTCTCTCTCTCTCTCTCTCTCTCTCTCTCTCTCTCTCTCTTTCGGTCTGTCTTTCACACACACTCTCTCTCTCCCTCTTTCTCTTTTTCTCCATCGTTTCCCTCCATCTCTCTCTCTCTCTCTCTCTCTCTCTTTTCGGTCTGTCTTTCGCTCTCTGTCTCTATCTCTCCCTCTTTCTCTTTCTCTCCATCGTTTCCCTCCATCTTTCTCTCTCTCTCCATAGTTTCCCTCCATCTCTCTCTCTCTCTCTCTCTCTCTCTCTCTCTCTCTCTCTCTCTCTCTCTCTCAGTCTGTCTTTCGCTCCTGTCTCTATCTCTCTCCTCTTTATCTTTCTCTCCATCGTTTCTCTCCATCTCCATCTTTCCCTCCATCTCTCTCTCTCTCTCTCTCTCTCTCTCTCTCTCTCTCCATCGTTTCCCTCCATATCTCTTTCTCTCCATCGTTTCCCTCTCTCTCTCTCTCTCTCTCTCTCTCTCTCTCTCTCTCTCTCCAGCAACAGTATTCATTTGTCACGGTTTAATAGAATGAGCGCCGAATCGCTTAAAGCACGCTCCCTATTCACATGATTTGTGTTGCAATTTTCTCCATAACATTTCTCGTAATTAATAATTACACGACCATCGTTGGATCGCTGTAATTCTTTGCGCAGTGGTATAACCAAATGCAAAAAATGATAACTACAATAGAACCAAAGCTGTATTGCTAAACTATACGGATTTTCTTGAATCCAACATCCAGGCAAATTTCCCGATAACGGGAACTCCCGATGCACTGACCTCTCCACCCCATGGACGCCGGTCTCAGTTAGATTATTCGTAAAAATTCAGGTCTACAGATAAAATTTTGTTCATTTGATTTATTTTGGTTTTAAACACTGGTGAAATCCTACTAAACCGCTTAAAATTCAGTCATCAGTCATCATATAATCACCACCACCACCATCACCATCATCATCATCATAATCGTCGTCGTCGTCGTCATCATCATTATTATTACTAGAAACATTGCAAACCAACCTCGTTATATGAAATCCATGCCATATCACCTCCAGTATTCTTGCTAAACAGCATTTTCTTATTTCTTGCTAAATATACGCAAAAACCAACACAGAAACTGGTTAAGAAGCGTCCATCCTGTTGACCCAAAATTTGGAACTCTCTTCTTTGTCACTTAATAATTCTTCGATTCACAGTGTTTTGTACTTTCAAATATAGACATTCTTATTTTCTAGTAGGTCCAGGGGTTAAATTGAGCCGGATCTTGCCGGATCTCTGATCCGAGACGTCTGGCATGAGATCCGGAACGTCTAACATCTGATCCGGAACGTACTTTTCATTCGTTGTGATCTTTTATTGTTTACTTTAGCACGTTGCATGCACGGGAAAGAAAAGAAAACGTGAACTCTACTCTAAATGCTGTGGCGCAGCCAAGTGGGAATTTTGGGGGTTAACCCACCCCCCCTTGGGCAAGGACGAAATTTTTTTAATGTGTTAATGTGTTTCCGTGCAATTTTAATTTTTAATTTGACGCGGTTTTGAGGCTCAACCCCCCTTGGGGCTGCTGACCCAAATTTTGACGGCCTTTTTGCTTATCAGCATCTGAAAGAAAAATTTTTGAAGGATTGGAAAGTCAGTAAATACCCTTTTTGCTTGTCAGGATTGATTTTTCGAAAGTTGGTTACGGTCAAAAGTCAAAACCAAACCCCCTTCCGGAAATCCTGGCTATGCCACTGCTCTACATACAGTAAATGTTCGTTTAAAATGATTAAAAAAAGGTTGTGAAGAAATGTTGTGGCCGGAGGAAAACTAAAGAGATCCGGCACCTCTGAGAAAGTAATTTAACCACCGAGTATAGCCTACTTGCATGGTGAACACACGCGCACTTGTGTAATCGTTATTTTTACACTGCAGCACCTGGCTATGTTTAAATTCCGATGAGTTAAAAAATAAGTATGCACTCTTTTATATCACCATTTCTAATACTCTAGAGGTATCAATCGATGGTACTTCAAATTCCATCAGCAAAAGTCCGGTCATTCCAGGACAGAGATATTTTACATCCCCTAACATCCCCCAAATTCCCAATTTGAGACCGACACCCCCCAACACCCTCGTTCAAATCTCAGCTATGGGGTGACTTTTTTGCTTATCAGACTTTTTGGGAGGGGACCCCCATAATTTACAGACACCCCCAAATGGATAATCCTAGAAATAACCCTGGGAGCCATGGATGATATGCTAATTTCAAGAGATGGATCTTTTTTTAGTCTAGATCGGAAAATACTCAATTCTTTGGAAGACCTGACAGTCGATGAAAGTGAGTTTCATGTTTTTGGGCCAGAAATATAGAAAACTCTCTTACCAATAATTTCAGTGTTGGTTCTAGGTATATTTAACAATGAATTAGCGAATAGTGAATACAGTAATCGCTAGCAAACGGGCATCAGAAGTTTGTTTTACGTAATCGTTTTTATGTAAATATTTAGTTACGAAATTAACTTTGCGAGTAGAAAACAACTAAATCTACGACTAGTAAACGCAGTGGAGATTCCAGGTTTTCTTGGTGGGGATTGAAATGATTTCATAGGAAGTTGGTGGGGGGGATGAAAAGAGAAGGAAAAAATCAATGAACTTTGCCGACAAAGGCTAACAAAAGGACAAATTTTCCCACTAATTTTGCTACACTTTTACCGAAAAATAGATTGAGAAGCAAAAAAGAGGTCATCCGCAGTGTTTTCCCCCGTAGTTTTACTAGACTTTTACCCCAAAAATTAGGAAGCACAAGCGAAAAAAGTTCGGAAATTCATTGGGGGATGCAACCCCGCTCATTCCTCAAGTGGAACCGCCAATGAGTGAATGGAAATTTGTGTAGCTAAGTGAAATTTAGAGAACCTTCATGTCTTTCATCTCACCGCGAACTTTGACATCTATAGACTAATCACCCGCCTTTCCTTCGTTGTCGACACTTCTAGTTAGCTGGAATGAGGAGGAATTCTAAGTAGATTCCAACGCCAGGAGTATAGTTTTCCGTTTAATTTATCTGACAGCTTCGCATCCATTATACGCAGTTGAGAAATTTCCAAGCAAGACAACGTTTCCGAATTGAATTAACAATTTCTAGCTATTCCACGTCAGAACATTGTCGTTGCCGAGTAGATCTCAACAAAAGACGAGAAAATGTGCTCTAGGAAACCGAAAAAAGACGACTACCAAAGCGCCGTTAATGTGTTTAGCCCAGTGGTTCTCACGCTCCGCTCCTGCACAGTCCGCGTTTGAATTTTTAAAAAATTGTTTACTGCCCACCAGGGCCGTAGCGACGGGGGTATATCGGTATATGTATATATATACCCCCCCAAAAAAAATCAGGCTAACTTTAAAAATTGTATGTGTTTTTTCAAAGTTTGTAAAGATTTACCCCCTCCCAAATCACATTATACCCCCAATCAAATTCCTGGCTACGCCCTTGCGGCCCACCTGTTAAATTAAACAGTAGCGTGCTATAGGTTTACGGAATGAGTAAAATTAAATTGCAGTCTAGATGCAGACAAAAAAAAGATAGGGAACTCCCCTTGACGACCTTTTTGCGTTATTTTATTTACTAGTTTCTCAATTTTTCCTGCTTTGAGACTTCAGCGCGGCCCATCTTTCGGCCGCGGCCCATCTTTCGGCCGCGGCCCACGAGTTTGAGAACCACTGGTTTAGGCAGAAGAGTATTACAAAACGCACATGGATTATCGGTACGTGTCAACATTCATACATTCTAAACATACATGATAATTGTCGTTTTATTTGACTAAAAGCGCTTCGGAATCGTTCTGCTTTGCATCGAATTCGAATCATATTGACGAATATGATCATTTTTAAGACAGCGTTAACGAATATTCGTAGAAAAGACTGGAGTTATGTACACAGTAAGTTTCTCTGAAATGTTAGATCCTACAGACGTTACCACTGAAATGGAATCGTCAAATATCATTCGTTTCACGGTCGAACCGGCAAAGACTACAGAATCTCCGAATTTTCTGACAATCACGCTCAAACAGTGGCGGTTCCAGGATTTCTTTGTAGGGGAGGGGTTAAATGAATTCATAACTAGTTGGGGGAAGATGAAAAGAGAAGGAAACAAATCAATAAACTTTGCCGAAAAGGCTGACAAAAGGGAATTATTTTCTCCGTAATTTTACAACACTTTTACCGAAAAAATAGGTTGGCAAGCAAAAAAGGTCATCCGCAGTTTCCCCGTTGTTTTACTAGACTTTTACCCCAAAATAGGTTTCACAAGCAAAAAAAAAGTTCGGTGGGGAATGCATCCCCACTCATCCCCCTACGTGGAACCGCCACTGCTCCCAAACCAACAAGCATACCCATCATAATACTAATTACCGCTCTATTTAATGCGTTTAAGATGTCCGTGAAATGCAGTATCAAGTAATTTTCTGGTGGCGTATTATGCGTTTAGATGGGCCGTGTATCAGTGGCGGCTCTAGGATTTGGCAAGTGGGGGGGGCGTTGGGGTGGCAACTTCTGATCATGGGGGCCAACCCTTTGTTGTTTAATGTATTTAGCATTAAGTATAAGGTCCCAAATGGAGGGGGCCACTGGGGCAGGCACTCAATAGGGGGCACGGGCTCCCCTGACCCCCAGGTGGAGCCGCCACTGCCGTGTATACATTGTACCGTTGTTAAAACCCTATAAAACTCATGCATATCGAAAGCAGTAAACGATTTTCAATGCATTTTGACATCTGCATCAGCATCCCACATATTCGACAAACGGGGAAAGCCACATGAAGAACCGGGGGCCCGTGCCCCCTCCCCCTTCCCCATTGAATGCCTGGCTCCCACTGGTCCCCCTGTTGAGACTCTATACTTACTACTACATACCGATCAACAAATGTTTAGAAGGTGCCACCCCAACGTCCCCCACTTGCCAAATCCTTGAGCCGCCACTGCGGGTAGGGGTACGTAAAGGCTGAGCCTTTTGTCCCGGGTGGGGATCAATCGTGGGATTTGCGCAAAATCGGCGAGGAATTTTTGAGGGGGAAGAGTAGGGTGTTCGCAAGAGAATAAATAGTGTGCCAAGAACAAGAACATCTTGATGGGGTTTTTTGCATGTTGATTTTTTTACTGGAAACTTGTTGTGACCAGGGATAATTTTACACCCCGTAAAGCCCCAATAACCCCCGACCCCAATTTGAGACCGGCACCCCTCCCAACATCCCCTCCAATCTGAGCCAGGGATGACCCTTTTTGCTCGTCAGACTTTTTCAGCAGAGACCGACCCCCGGAATATACCGACACCCCCAAATTGATAATCCTAGAAATAACCCTGGTTGGGACTTGGTGTCGGCGGCTCCTCCTCCATATTCCGGAACCCTGGACACGACACTGGGGGCGGTTTACTTTAAGCCTGCTTGACTGGTAATTATCGTGTCATAAGTAGGCCCAGTGTTTAATCTAGACTCCTGGACTCCGGGGAAAAAGCTGGAAAAAAACTGCCGGGGAAATTCTGCTAGGGGGCTGCTGTTAGTCCATGTAGTATGCCAAAATGTCCGGAAGGAATTTGAAATTTCCGGAGGGAAAAAGGGCAATTCCGGCCCCCCGGAAACGGCCTAGATTAAACACTGAGTGGGCCTACACCCGATCCAGTGGATCATATTAATAAATAAAACCGGCGGCGATTTATTAATGCGGTTCTAATATAAATGATATATCGTCAAGCTACGAACCAAAGTGAGGACTGATTACACGGTAATATTATTATTATTATTATTATTATTATTATTATTATTAAAATTATTATTACCGTTTGAAAAAGAGCGGTACAAGTTTCTTCAAGTTTCTTCGGTCGCTGCAGCGTTCACCCTAGTTGCCTAAATCTGCGGTGCTGCAGTCACGTGACCGGATACTCCTCCTTCTTCTTTTTCTTCATCATCATCACTTCTTCTTCATTCTTCTTCTTTTTAGTCGATCAGCATCTCGAAGTGAATGCTGCCTGCCTTGTCGTTCTTGTGGTGCTTGATGTTGGCCGACCAGAGACGACACCAAATCTGGATGAGAACCCCCGGCTTGGGGTTGTTGAATTGCACGAAGACCATGGGGGGTCGGTAGTTCTCCTGGTTCTTGTAGGGGTAGAATACAGAGGGAAACCCGTTTTCGGGATAAAAGGTTGTATTGCCCATGTTGTCGTTGTCTGCCTCATTCTGCCAAAAGCAACAGACGAATTTTAGAATCGCGATTTCTTCCAGCGCAGTGGCGGCTCTAGGATTTGCCAAGGGAGGGGGCGTTGGGGTGGCAAATTTTAATCATGGGGGCAAACCATTTGTTGTTTAATGTATGTAGCATTAAGTAAAGAGTCCCAACTAGGGGGCACCCAATACTGGGGGCACTGCCCCCGGGAGCCGCCACTGTTCACTCAATAGGGGGGCATAATAATTCTTCTTGGGATCGGCGGGTGGACCATCGGCTGATGCCCTAGCACAGTGGTTCTTAACCGGGGGTACTTGAGGGCCTACCCCTTGGGGGTACTTGAAGGACGTTGTTGGGGGGAGGGGTAATAACAATTGTCCGGAAATAAAATTTGCTTCAAAGACTTACTATACAATTTACTCTGTACACTGTAAAAATACTGTAGACATTTTTGTACTAAATTAGAAACTCTAAAGAAACATCCCACTTTCTGGCTTGTGCACAATCTACGATAGATGTATGTTGTAGTTTATATATTTTTTTTTAAATTATTGAGGAGCATAAACTTTTGTCCTGGGATAAAGTATGCGGGAAGGGGTACTTCGTTCTCGTATACTTGTTTCAAGGGTACGTAATTGTACATGTAAAAGAACCACTGCTCTAGCAGATGCCGCACCATGGGGCGGGGCCCCCATTGAATTTCCGCCCCAGTGGCCCTCATCGAGGGTGATGTTCTTCCTGTATGTTCTGATTTATGAAAAATAGTTGGTTCCCATGCTCAGAGGTTGCAACCCCAACGCCCCCCTGCCAAATCCCGAAGTCGCCACTGTGCCCTAGGCATTATAATAATTTAATAACTGCGGTGCTATTGATTGGCCGATTGACTGAGTGATTGACTGATTGATTGATTAATCGATTGGTTGATTGATTGATTGAGTGAATGAGTGAGTGAGTGAGTGAGTCAATGAAATGTTTTAGAGTTAAGCATCGCACTCGTTTTAATTTTAAAATTTAAAAAATATTATTATGATTTCTATTACTTGCATTAATACTTACATTAATACTAAATTCCCTTCAGAGAACCTGAGACACGATTACGAAATCAATCGCTACAAGTTGAGTGAAAGAGAGACAGAGACAGACAGAGAGACAGACACAGCCAGACAGACAGAAAGAGAGAGAGAGAGAGACAAAAGAAAGAGAGAGGAAGAGAGAGAGAACAGGGGCGTAGCGACGGGGGTATATTGGTATATATACCCCCAAAATCAGACTACCTTAAAATTTTTAATGTGTTTTTTTAGATTTTCAAAGTTTTTAAAGACTTATACCCCCTCCAAATCACATTATACCCCCAAATCAAATTCCTGTAGTCTACGCCTCTGAGAGAGACATAGAGAGAGAGAGAGAGAGAGAGAGAGAGAGAGACAGACAGACAGACAGACAGACAGACAGACAGAGAGAGAGACAGAGACAGAGAGACAGAGAGACAGAGAGAGAGAGAGACAGAGAGAGAGAGAGAGAGAGAGAGAGAGAGAGAGAGAGAGAGAGAACGAGAAAAAAGAGAGGAAGCCAAGAGCTACAGAGCGAAGGTAAACTATCTCTCGATTTCTAAGACAGACAAAAATTCGTTGACAAAATATGAACGTTGAACTGATAAGTTTTCTGTAACAATAATCCCCGTTACCTCTCCTTCACAAGTGATGCCGATGTAGTTTTTGTCAATTCTGTTGCCCAGTCTCTTCTTCGCCTCTTGAGCCAAGGTGTTGTCTTTATCTGCTAACTCTTCGTCGCTAAACGGCAGCGGCTTCCAACCGTAAATCTATAAGGTATCAGATTCAACAACAGTCTTTCTATAGCAGAGATTCCAAAACCATGGTCCGCGGGCAACGCGTGGCCCGCCAGCTCTCGGAAAGTGGCTCGCGTGGCGTCAACAATAATTGATACAACGACTGACTGCTTATGAATGCTTTTAGAATTTTGATTTCTGGAATTCAATAATAAGCTAATATACCACAAATTTTATGATTTAATTACCATGTATACTCCCGTATGTAACGGTTTGATTTTTCATCATAAGAACCCGAATCAGACTCATCTTTTGTACAGTTTATTATTTTAGAATTTCATAGCGCTGTGGTCCGTTCTAGTACTGAAAATAGTAGGTATGGCTCTCTACTGAAAAAGCTTGGTCTCCTGTATAGCCGATCTTCAGGAAAAAATTAAACTATTTACTGCGACGGAAGAGAGAGAGAGAGGTGGGAGAGGGAGGGAGAGAGACAGCGCAAATACCGGTATTGTCAAGATACCACCTCAGAACCGCCTAGCGCAGCCGCGAGGGATCCCTCTGTTTTGGACCCTTTTTCGAGTCCAGAGCAGCCGTGAGATTCGCTCAAAACCGACGAGAAAATGTATCAGTTGGGGGTAGATAGGGTGATCGTCGATATAATGTCATTCAGACTGAAATTATGCTCAAAATCTCAAGATCTGCACATATTATCCTCAATTCTTCGGTTACAGGCCAAGTTCGAGAAGCTTATGATGTTACCGGGATTACTCTATCTGTAATCTTAGCTGTAGCCTAATCTAATGGAGGCGCGTAAGCAAAGCACTATACATAATATTTCAAAGCATACATTAAAGTGCCTTTGAACTTCGCTATATTGGGTCGCTACTGTAAATGTTACCAGTTACATTTACTAATTTGCAGGTACAGTTTCTTTGCTGTAGGTTGTTAAAGAGACGTTTAGCTGTAGTGCAGTGGCCCTAATAAATTTGCCGTCATAGAGAAAATAGACACTTGACCAGGCCAGACGAGACCGCCTTTCACTGTTCACATTGATAACGGTCATATCAGAGAATCTATCTCTAGGCGTTTTGTTAGATCGATAGACCTAATTATTATATTGAAAGGCAGACTTATTACAGGAAAGCGGTTCATCTTCGCTATTTTGGTCACACGTATGTAGCACTTTCTGCTTTTTTTCCTAATACGGGCATAAATTTACAAGGAACCAGCGCCTGTTTGGATATCTGGATGACCTTTTTCTTGCTCCACAGCCTTACCTTATTTACCGAAAAACAACGCAACTTCCGCAAATATTCCAGGTGGAAAAAGCGCATAAATGGGGAATTTTTGCGCATATATTGAACATTTCCGCATTTCTTTCGCATATTTAGAACTTCGAGTGCCGCATATTTCCCGAAAAATCGCCGCATTAAACACACGGTCCTAGTTAAGTCATTCACAGCGTGAAGAATCGTTAATAATAATAATAATAATAATAATAATAATAATAATAATAATAATAATAATAATAATAATAATAATAATAATAATAATAATAATAATAATAATAATAATAATGTGATTTTAAGTGGTTTAGGAGGTTAATTAAGCCTGTGTGAAAACCACTGTGCGTGACAATTAGGTGTGAACAACTTGTTCAAGGTCGCTACACAGTGGGTGTGGTTGGATTCGAACCCGCTACCCTCCGGTTGCGCGTCGAAAATCCTACCACTATTCCACCGCGCCTCCCACTTAGATTAGGTGTGACTGTTGGAAAATCTGCTTCTGTAAGTGCTAACCAACCTTGTTGATCTTGAGTAGAATGCATGGTCTTCCTTCGTCGTACGAATAGTCTAAATTCGAGACACACTCGCCTCCAAACATGGACCTATCGACTTTGCATACTTTTCCCTCGTCTAACGTGGCGTTCGCGTACAGACCAGTACAGTCAACAGAGTTTTCATCGGATTGATTATAGTATTCTGCAAACATCAAACAACATTATCACCATAGCAGTGGCGTAGCCAAGGGAAGGTTTGGAGGTTAAACCCCCCTTAGCCGCCGAAAACATAATATTTCTAATGAGTTTCCATGCAATTTTAATTTTTTGACACGACTTTGGGGGTCAAGCCCCCTTGGCTATAGACCGTAAAGGCTTAAGCAAGAGGCGAGGACCTTTTTTGCTTCTCACGTCAAAAGCTAGAGGTGATAACTTTTTTGCTTGTCAGGATTTTTGCAAAGTTGGTCACGGTCAAAACCAAAAACCAAACCTCCCCTTTCGGAAATCCTGGCTACGCCACTGCACCAGAGTCGAATGCTCGAATGCTCGAATGCTCGAATGAGTCTATGGTGTCTAACAGTGAAGCCAGTTTTCCACCATTCTCTTAAGTGTTATCACATTATACCGTAAAACTCGTAATAGAAGCCCCTTCTCAAACAGCGGGGGTACAAAGTCATTTGTTTTAGCAGAAGCCGAGGTTTATGTTAGAAGTTTTACGGTAATTTCTATGGTAACCATGGCAACCATTGTTTAAAACTTAGCAAAGATGGCGGTAAGTTGGCTTCAGCTTTGCGCTGTCTTTGCCACAGATAAACTAATTCCAGTGTGTATTAATTTCTGCGACAATTATCACTTATTGTGAGTTTAGGCGCTTAAATGCGCTATCACAACAACCAGAAAACAAGGGCGGCGAGCGAGTGAGTGAATGAGTGTGTGAGTGTGTGATTGAGTGAGTGAGTGAGTGAGTGAGTGAGTGAGTGAGAGAGTGAGTGAATAGGTGAGTGAGTGAGTGAGTGTGCGCGAGTGAGTGAGTGACAGTATATTTTCTGAACTTTTCAAACGTTTGGCAGTTGGTATAGAGATGGTGGTTGTACCTCATATCGACTGTAAAAGTCAGATTTGACGAGTGTGTAAAAGAGAGGCAGACAGACATACAGACAGACAAGCAGTCACAGACAGAGAGGATGAGAGAGAGAGAGAGAGAGAGAGAGAGAGAGAGAGAGAGATAGTTGGAGAAAATTCAAAATCAGTTGGAACACAAACCCGAGTGACAGAGCAAATAGACTGCTTTCGTAAACATCCAGTCAAAGTGGATACATAATCCTGGATCGGGTATTAGAGGTTTGGACGAATCGGGTTTCATATTTTTACCCCCAGCTGGACTCAAAGTACATTCATCTCGTTATCCAACCTTCTCTCAATTCATCTCCCTCTCCCTCCCTCCCTCTCCCTCCTTCTCTCTCTTTCTCTCTCTCTCTCTCTCCGTTTATTGATCTCTAGATCGCATAGAGTTGGTCTGGCTGGCTGGCGATGTGCGGCGCGGATCAATACGGTTTTACAGCAGACGGTCCGGTGCGTTTTTGTGAAGCTGGAATGTTACCGCGAAGCTTTAATTGGCGATAAAATTCACGAAAATAGAAGATTTTCGATTTTTAACGATGACTTGTGTAGCAGCGTAATTATTTCACTAATGTGTCCAAGTCCTTTTCGTCCAGAGCAGAAAGAAAATCTAAGGCCCGAATACCTCGATCGATTATGGATTGGAGATTTTCAATTTTCCTGTATACAGATGCTCGATATATTTTTAATTTCAAAACTGCCTTCCCAGTCTCAGAGAACAAGTCTAAGATGCGAACAGTGGCGGTTCCAGGATTTCTTGGTGGGGGATGAAATGAATTCATAGGAAGCTGGTGGAGGAGGATGAAAAGAGAAAGAAAAAATCAATAAACTTTGCCGAAAAGGCTGACAAAAGGGAATTTTCCCCATAATTTTACAACACTTTTACCGAAAAATAGGTTGGCAAGCAAAAAAGGTCATCTGCAGTTTCTCCCGTTGTTTTACTAGACTTTTACCCCAAAATAGGTTTCACAAGCAAAAAAGTCCGGTGGGGGATGCATCCCCACTCATCCCCCTACGTGGAACCGCCACTGCTCCCAAACCAACAAGCATACCCATCATAATGCTAATGACCGCTCTATTTAATGCGTTTAAGATGTCCGTGAAATGCAGTATCAAGTAATTTTCTGGTGGCGTATTATGCGTTTAGAAAAAGTCCGGCGGGGGATGCAGCCCCACTCATCCCCCCACGTGGAACCGCCACTGGATACGAACAGTCTTTTTGATGACTTTCTTATTTGGGTACGGCGTTAATTAGATGAGCGAAGACTTTTGAATGCCCGTCACGAAAACTGTCCACGATTTCTTGATAGCGTTTTACTTCACAGCAGTGTCTATTCTAGCCACCTTGACATTGGGGAGGATTTTGAAATGTTTGGGGGGAGGACAAGATCTGAGTCTCCACACTTTTGGAGGGGAAATTTCCATCCCCCAGCCAACATATAAAAAATTGGGGGAGGGGAATTTCAAAACTTGGGGAAATCTCCCCCAGAGAAGGCCTAGAATGAACACTGCTGCACAGTCATGATTTCGAACTCGCAATGCCGAGAAACATACGGGATTTTGCTAACTGCAACACGAATTCACGATAGCAGCGGTGTGGCTGGATTAGAATCGTAAAAATTCGCCGTGTTAATCTCTAGCGTGTCATAACCTTAATTACGACTGCATGTCTCTCCGACTGCTCGCTTTTTCACCTCGCCTCGCCTCACCCCCACCCCCCCCCCCCACCCACCCCACCCCATCCCCGCCCAGCCACGATTTTTCATCCGTGTCCCTGCGCGTCTGTTCGTTACCGTAACGATAACAATACTGCGCGACGGTGCGGCCGGCCGACCGGCCAAGTGTATGCCAATCGATCGATAGAGTCGGTCGCCGGCGTTAGAGCGACGCGATCGATAGTAGCCTACACTACGAGGTGCGTGCAAGTGGGAGACGCCGAAAGCGTGTTTCTTCAATAAAGCCAGAGTAGAAAGAAGAGAGATGGGAAGAGATTGGACGGAAAGACAGCGCACGTCGCCTACTATTATAGAGTGAATGCATTTGGAAATACAACTTCAGTGCAATGGAATATTTGATTAATTACCAGTGGTTGCTCCACGTGGGGGCCCAGGGGTCCGGTGCCCCTATTGAATGCCTGTCCCTCCCCCTCCCAGTGGCCCCACTATATTGGGACCCTATACTTACTACTACATACTGTATCTATCAACAAATGACCGGGCGCCCATGCTTAGAAGTTGCCACCCCAACGCCCCCCTTCCCCCTACATGCCAAACCCTGGAGCCGCCACTGTTGATTAGATATTTAAAGATAGGCCCTGCTCTAGATTAATCCATCAACGGTCATCATATATATATATATACTAGGTGTTTACCCGTCAAAAATGACGGGGGAGATTGGCTGTTTTACCACCCAATTTTGTGCAAATGCAATCAGGGGCGGCGCTGGGTTTTGTAATTTGTTGACTGGGTGGGTCTAATGCAATCTACACAGCCAGGACCCGCCGGCTCAGACTACCCCTCATCCCCCCCAATCAACATTTTTCTGCGTATTTGAACGATTTGCTTGGGTGCCTCTGCCCGAGGCTGGGTGGGTCCGGACCCGCGGACACCCCCCCCCTAGCGCCGACCCTGAATGCAATAGGATTTTGCGCAATTAATTTCCTTAAATCGCCGCCTTTTCCTTCAACCGAGTTAACGCCCATTCGCAGGAATTTGCTGAAACTTGATAGTCAAGGTAAGTTTACTGATTTGGCAGTGTCGAACGACATGCAGTGCTTGATTCTCTTGTTTGCTGTGCTGCTTTTCACCCCGAGCAACAGCCTGCTCCTCATTCTCACTTGATTGTCGAAAAGCTCGTGAACGCTGGACTTTTTTTGTTTTGCACGGACGATTAGAAAGAGGAATAAAAAAGCTAAACAATGGTGCAAATCTCATCTTCTTAGCTCTTATATAGCCTGAGATATAGCAAATTAAACAAAATTGGAAACTTTCTCAGAATTCAAAACTTTCACGAAATTCACCGATAATACTTATGTTCAAACATCGGGGTCATCGGGTTAGAACGGATAGATCTTTGCCAAATGTCAACCGATTTTCAAAATTTTTGGTTTATTTTGTTCCTCTGACATCCCTTTACAACTTTGCCGCTGACCAAAGTGGGGTCACCGCAGAAAATATTTTGCTAGCGGGCTTTAAAAAAATTTTCGGGGGAGAGGGTGATATTTTAGGCCGTAAAGTGGACTCTACCCCCATATTTTTTTGTTTTGCACGGACGGTTAGAAATAGAAATAAACAATCTAAACAATGGTGCAAACCTCATCTTTTTAGCTCCTATATAGCCTGAGATATAGCAAATTTAAAACGTCACAGCAATCATTTCTGAAGAACGCTTTTCCAAAAATTAAATCCCCAGTACGGTGACAGCGTCTGAAAATTTAATCCACACTTGAGGGGTAAAATTTAAAAAAATAGGGTTTGAGGTTAGGAAAGAGTAAATATATATAATAACGGGGGGCAGGGCATTGGGAGAGGGAAGGGAGATTTGGGAGGAGGAAAGTGGGTTGTACGGGTTTTCGGAGCAGCGTTGTGTAGGTTTGGAAACGGGGTTTGGGGCCGGTGGGGTAGGGCGGAGCGCTGATGGGTTGGGGCCTGGGCGATTGGGAGAGGGATGGGTAGTTGGAAGGGGATAAGGAGGGAAGGGGAACGGGGTTTTAGGCCGGGGCAGGAAATGGGTTGGGGCTGGAATAGGTTGGGCCCGAGGCGATTGGGAGAGGGATGGGGAGAGGGAAAAGGGATGGGGAGAGGGAAGGGAAACGGGGTTTGGGGCCAGGGCCGGAATGTGTTGGGGCCGGGGTGGTTGGGAGAGGATGAGGAGAGGGAAAGAGATGGGGGAGAGGAAATGGGAACGGGGGTTTGGGGCCTGGGCCCTGAATGGGTTGAGGCCGGGGCGATTGGGAGAGGGATGGGGGAGAGGGAAAAGGGTTGGGGAGACGGAAGGGAACGGGGTTTGGGGGGCGATTGGGAGAAGGATGGGGAGAGGGAAAAGGGTTGGGGAGACGGAAGGGGAACGGGGGTTTGGGGGCGATTGGGAGAGGGATGGGGAGAGGGAAAAGGGTTGGGATAGGGAAGGGAAAAGGGGGTTTGGGGCCGGGGCGGGAATGGGTTGGGCCTGGGCGATTGGGAGAGGGATTGGGGTGAGGGAAGGGGGACGGGGGTTTAAGCTGCAATTAAGACGCTTCGTTAAACACTCCTATTTTTGATTAAACAATATTTGGTTGTCAATGACAACAGCGTCTTGCAATACCCGCCGTGTTGCGGACGGACGGACGGACGGACGGACATCGAGAATTATATATATAGATATATATATATATATATATATATAGGAGAGACGAGAGAGAGACAGAGAGAGAGAGATCGAGAGAGAGAGAGAGAGAGAGAGAGAGAGAGAGAGAGAGAGAGAGAGAGAGAGAGAGAGAGAGAGAGAGAGAGGGAGAATTATGAGGGACAACTGTTTCGACAATGCACACTGCAGTGTGCTATTTGTAGAGGTACACTCAAAGGTAACAGTTGACGTCATTGTCTTCCAAGGTCAAATGACGTCATCGTCTTCCAAGGTCAAATGACGTCATCGCATAGGTTGGAATAGCGCAGATTCTGCTGAGAGCATGGAAAGAATCGGACATTCGTTCACGTGACCTGCGTGGTTGAGTCATTTATAGGTCTCGTGGGACCGAGCATTGAAAATCCGACTGCATGAGTCAGTTGCACGTTTTCCAATTTTCCAACGGTAGGGAAAGCCTAATAAAGGGACAAAGAGGGGGCAAATGACCGGTTTTGTACACTCCCTGGCGAAGCCCAAGATGGTGCTTTTTCATCAGGAAGGAGGACGCATTAAAAAATAGACAGCGGTGTTGCTAGACAAACATACAATCGGTGGCTTAGCGTGGGGGTTGGGGCGGCCATCCCGGGCGCAAAATTCCCAGTGAAAAAAAATAAAGTGCAAGCAACAAAAATTCCAGCTTGACGGTAAATTGTAAGTACTAAGTGTAAAGCTCTGAATCTATCGTCATTGAAGTGATTGGAGCGTGAAAATACGATCGGTAGGAGACGAGAATCGGTTTTTTGTGTTTTTTTACTTTTGGCGAGAAAAGGAAAAGTTCGGGGCGCAAATCCCTCTTTAGCCCCGGGCTCTTCCAACCCACGCTACGCCAGTGCATACAATGGTGTACGGCAGGGGGCGTAGCCAGGAATTTGATTTTTTGGGAGGGGGTAATGTGATTTGGGGAGAGGTATAAGTCTTTTAAAACTTTGAAAATCTTAAAAAACACATTAAAACTTCTAAGATAGCCTGATTTTTGGGGAGTATATTTACCGATATACCCCCTCCCCGTCGCTACGTCTCTGGTGTACAGATGGCGATTCATTGATTAATTGTTTAATCCCTTAACCGTGTATTTAACTGTAACTCAATGTAAAATGGACGGATATATCCGGGATCCCCAGTTAAGGGGTTAAGCAGGAACCTTGCAATCGCTGTGCAATACAAGTTGACTATTGCCTGGCTGATCTCATACCTTCCCCATAGCTATTTTAAGAGAGGCTGAGCGCCTACGAATAAGCAGCTACTGTTGTGCTGCTTCCAGGGCGCTATATAAATCCACGAAATTTTACTTACTTACTTACTTGCTTAAGGTACTGATTTCTTTAACGGAAGATGAGCAGCACTGAATAAGATTATTATCTCTGTGTACAGTACGTGCAATAATTTTAGCAGCATCAGCAGAAAACGCGAAGATGCGTACCTTTCAGAAACTCGTCAAGTTTGCTCGTGTACTGTCTGTAGTCTTCCTTCACTCCCTGCTTGAATCTGATAAGTGTGCTTTCAATGCTGGCCATCGGTCGAAATCCCATCCCTAAAGGCACATTTCGAACACACACACACACACACACACACACACACCGTCGTGAGAAAGAAAGAGAATAATATTCAGGTCCGTAGATTCAAAATAACAAAAAACAAAAGTCAACGTTACTACAAAACCCAAAACATGCGCGCTTCTCCGAGTATAGGCGTAAACTTCTATTAGGGCCTAGATCCAGTGACAGAGACAAGGAGGGGATTTTGGGGATTAACCCTCCTTGGTTGGCCGACCAAAATTTTTCTATTGCGTAATATTCTGTTAAGTTAGGTTAGGTTAAAAAGTCAATTTATATAGCGCAAAAACATGAACGAAAAGTCAAAGGCTAGAGCGCTTTACACTAATACGAAGTCTCGAAGAAATGAGTTTTAAGTTTCCTTGCGAACGATTCAAGATTGGACTCTCTAGTCACATGGCCGGGTAATGCATTCCAAAGAATAGGGTTTCCGCACTTGAACGACCTCTCGCCGAATTTTGCCTGTGGGCGGAGGGACGCCAAAAGCGGGGTGAGGGTAGCAAAAAAAGAAAAATAAAGCACAAAAATCAATACAGTCGTATAGGCTGTCGGCGCTCATCGCGAGACAATGGAAATAATAAGTGACCTTTTTTGATTGTCAGGATTTTCCAAAGTTGGAGAATGGTCGTTCGTAACCGCCCCCCCTTCGGAAAATCCTGGTTACGCCACTGAGTAGGTCTCTAGAATCGAGCCTCCCTCACTTTTTGAGAGGCTGCCATAGGAAAGGGAAGTCATATGGGGGTACCCCTCCACTTTTTCATCGAAATTTGTGCCAATGCGTCTATATAGTTTTTGATAGACAAAATGCAATCTACGAAAATACAATAGACTGCAAAATCGTAAATTGAAACGAACCCAACCATAATGACCTTTCGGATAGAATGACCCTGCCCAGCCCGACCCCACCTTTTGGCCAAAGCTATCTCACATTTAAATTAAGCGTCTAATAATTAAACAGGCTCTGTGATACTGTTCTCGAAAGCGCTGCCTAAATTCGTGCGATCTTACTTATTTAAACGCGAAAATGTTACTATCGGTGGCGTAACCAGGATTTCAGAATAGGGCGGCACCTTCAGCGCACCAGTTCCTCCCGGGTCTTCTGGGGGCGCCGTAAGCTCCCAATGGGGAGCACGGGGCCCGATCCCCAATTCCGAGAGCATCATGTTGGACCTTGAGCTTCGTAGCAATAATTTGCAGAGACTGCAGGACAACTTATCGGCAATCGCCCTTTCTCTCCCCCCCCCCCCATTCACCGATAAAATTTGTCATCGGTTTTGCACGAATCTCTCGAATAGTCTAAGGTCGGAATGGGCGGCCCTACCACCCACCCATCCCTCCCCCCACCCCGTGTTCCATCGCGGCCAAGCTTACGGGCAATACGCTTAGGCACAATACAGCTACTGCTGCGATCTCTTCCAGCCGTAGGTCCCTGAACCACTGCAGTTCGAGTCTTTCTCGAGCGAACAAAAACAGGCCTTTGACAGAAAGTAACTTACTAAAACAATCTGCCTGTCATATGATCACGTGATTGACATTTCTCTTCCATGTGAACGGCATAAAGGTCACAGGTCAGAATCTATTCTGTTACGTTCAGAGCTAACCCCCCCTTCCGCTCTCTCTTTCTATATGTCTCTCTCTATTTCTGCCTCTGTCTGTCTGTCTGCCTCGCTCAATTTCTCTCTTTCAATATCTTTCTGTGAGTTAGTCTCTATCTCTTCTATCTCTCTTTGTCTGTCTGTCTGTCTGTCTCTGTCTGTCTCTCCGTCTCTCCCTCCATCTCTCTGTCTCTGTCTCTGTTTCTGGCTGTATCTCTCTCTTTCTCCTCTTCTCTTACTCTCTGGCTGTCTTTCTTTCTCACTCTCTTCCTGTCTGTATCTGTCTGTCTGTCTGTCTGTCTGTCTGTCTGTCTGTCTGTCTGTCTGTCTGTCTGTCTCTCTCTCTCTCTCTCTCTCTCTCTCTCTCTTTCTGATAGACTGTTTATTCCATTATAGTCGGGTACACTGTGTTTGAAAAGCCCATAGACGAGCAGTGTGCTGTGTTATTCACGGCATGTCGGGGCTTGTCGTTACAGAGGAGAACACGGCTTCAGTGTGGAGATAGATAGATAGATAGAGAGAGAGAGAGAGAGAGAGAGAGAGAGAGAGAGAGAGAGAGAGAGATTATTTATGAGACGATCATTACTCCTCGGCGGCTGAAAGCGTTGACCTGCCCTCGTCCCAGCGATGTCAAATGAAGACGCAGGTTCTGTTTTGGTCTAAAGGCCTTTAGGCCTACAACAGTCGCAATCAGCATGGGAAAATGGGCGATAATATATAGGGAATGAGCTAACTGGAAGCTGGATAGACCTAGCAGGTGGAATAGAATATCAGTGGTTTTCAACACCGGAGAAATCCTACTAAACCACAAAAAATCCGGCTATCATCATCATCATAATCGTCATCGTCGTCATCACCACCACCACTACCACAACAACAACAACAACAACTACTACTACTACTACTACTACTACTACTACTACTACTACTACTACTACTACAAATAACTGTTCAACTATTTTATTATTTTTATATTTTATTCAATCACCAGTTAACGCTTTACAACTTTCCCATTGTCGATACTGAATTGTTGGCAGAGATCAGAGATTCGAACCTAAGATCGTCTGGTCACGACTCTACCACTGCGCCATATATATGCAGCGTCTTCCCATACCACGCAAGGGATGGCATAAAGACCCTACTGTATGCCCTTGATACACGAACCCATTTAGGCAATGGGTGAGTATAATTATCAGTCTAAGGAAATAGAAAATAGTTCAACTACTGAGTCCCAGGACCTGTTTTAACGTGCTGTGACACACACACACAAAATTTGCAGTGATAAAATGAAAATGTGCAGTGGTAAAATGCAATTTTCTGTGCTTTGTGCTGTGTTAGATTTTCCGGACGACCTTTTTGCTTGCTTTTTTTGCGCGGATGCCCACAAATTTTCTGAGTTCAGTGCAGTGATAAAGTTTTCTTAAAACAGTCCCTGCTATAGTACTGACCTGAGAAATGAGAATATTGGCACCAACACTAATTTAAATTATTTTCTGCAAATTACAAAACATCGTCGATCGGTTTTGGAAATTCGGTTCTGTTCCAATTATCTTACCTCCTGCTCCTTTCCACCCCAAAAAAATTATCAAAGGTTTTGTCCAAATCCAACGACCAGTCACATCCAGAATAGGGGTCCGACCCCATGTGACCCCCCGCGGCTACGCCAATTATAGGAATTAGTGTTAGAGGGGTGTTGCTGTAATCGATGCTTTATCCAGGCCTCTTAGGGGAGATTCCACCCTCCTCTCCCCCAAAACAAGCACCCCTCAAAATTCTCCCCCTCAATTTTTTTTGTTTCTTCAGCAGTGACACAAATTGTTGCATTGGACTGTATCTCTTCCCATCCGCCATCCGACCAAGTTAATTTACCTACCCCCCCCCCCACCCACCAAACCAAAGACCTGTGGTCTGGATAAGACACTGGCTGTAATACACGTTCATACCCGGGTTCAACTTCATGAGGCTGTACATGTTCTGTTGTGTGGGAGCCTTCAGGTCGAGCGTTCGGAAGAAACCGGCCAACATGATGGCAAAGAACCCGGCCAGAATCGAATAGAACGCCAGATAGAACAGTCCGATTTTTGCTGAAACAGAAAATTAACCCTCCAAAAATATGCGAAAATGCTTTGCTAATTGTAAAAATGGCTGGGTGGAATAAGGAGGTAACTGTATCCGACCCCCCTCCCCAATGGTTTGAGTATCAATAACAATAAGAGGGGTAGCTGCATTTACTTCCTTATTTCACCGGAGCCTTCAACTGATATTTTCACCACTAAGGGGGTAACTGGATTTACGTCCTTATTCCTCTGGGCCCTTCAATTGACAATCTCACCATTAATGTGGTAACTGCATTTAACTCCTTATTCCACCCATCCATTCAATTATAAAAATGGACAATTCAGATTATCTTAATACTTAGAAGCTGCTTGTGCAATTCAACTAAACTAGATATCAATTTAGATTTAAGTTACCCCTGGCGTAAACTTCGATGAAAGATTGTGGGGGCCTAGCCCTACACCTTCCCCTTTCTCTAAGGGGGCCTCTCTGAAGATGGGGGAAGTTCTAGTCTAAGAGGCTTACTCAATTTGATTTGAAGTACGGTAGTAGGTACATCACTGAGCATTCTATCTGTAATATTGTACAGTATATTCACTACGCTGGCCGTAAAAATGGACAAAATCTGATTACACAGACTACAACTACAGTAGAACTCATTACAACGGACTCGGTTATAACGCATACTCGATTAACAAAGCACCGCAAAATGCGGTCTCGTATGATGCTCTATCATATTGGACGGTATTGGATATAACGTAGCCTACGTCGGATATAACGTACTAAATTTTACAGTCCCGATACCCGCTAAGAACGTTATAACGAAGTTCTACTGTATTTATTTCGTGCAATTTTGAAACATGAGCAGGACTCATGGCGGAGATGAAAATAACCAAGCAGCAAGCCAGTAAAAATCGGGGGTGAGGCTAGAGATCAGGGGCGTAGCCTGGAATTTGATTTGGGATGGTATAAATATTTTGGGTGGGTATAAATCTTAACTATAAACCACATAAACCATATAAACCACATATAACCGACATAAAAAACTTTAAGGTAGACTGATTGGGGGGGGGTATACATACCAATTTACCCCAACCCACCCGCCGTCCCTACGCCCCTGGGGTAGAGATCGTGTACGCACCCCAACTGCCGGCCGTCCGGCCCATGAACTCTCGGCGCGACGGATTCCATATGAATTCCGTTGTGGAGTGAAGCTTTCCGCTGATCCCCGGTTTCTTCTGGACGTCGTTGGTATCGAACGAGGCCATGTCCTTGTTCTTCGTTGCCATTCTGTCCTCCACGACCAGACCGAAGACCAGGACCTTCTTCTTCTTCTCCTTCGATGGAGATGACTGGAAAATGCTAATGCGAAGGCGGCTTGCGCATGCGCGCCGGTGTCGTATAAATAAAGTTCCGGCATAAAATAAGTTCCGCAACAAATTATGATTGGTTCATTTGAATTTGTCAATTACTTATTAGCTCCGCCTACCAATAGTAACCATAGCCGTACCGAATGCAGGTCGTAAATTTATAACCTATCGGTTATAAATCGGCTATTGGTTATAAATTTATGACCTATCGCCTATCGGTTATAAATTTACGACCGCTAGGGTTAGGATATCCTATATTTTATAAAAGGAACCCAAATTGTACGTATAAGCATAATTTTGCTTCCCGTAGCAACAGCTAGCTCCGCCCCGGAACCGCATTTATAGGGGAACAAAATTTATACGACACCGGCGGAGGTCGGAGACGAACGAGTCGACCCTGGTTCGATGCAGTATTGATCGCCGGTGGTTGCCGCGCGCGCGCGCCTCCTCTCCGGTCGCCAGGCAGTGCTGGTGGCACCGAACTAGCGTCACCTGGCGAGGGGAATTTTTTTTTTGGGGGGAAAGCTGGGGCCAGGGCTTGTGCAGTCTGCGGAGGGAGCAGATTCTCTGCGTCTCGCACGACACGCTCGATAATCATATTCGAATTTGCGGGTGGATCTGGAGCACCATGCACCATTGATACGTTTGTGTGTGTTCCAACTGGTGCTATAGAAAGTTCATCGCCGCCAGCACCACCGTCGAATGAACGGACTGGAACGGCTGCCTATGACGCAATGTAATAATATTATGTCAATGGTAATTAGCATTGCAAAGCGGAATAACGAAGACCATGGCTACTCAATTGGTCCAGAAATTTGTACCCGGGACACAACCGCGGTTCGGCGGTCCAACCAAAAGGTTCGAGTTAATTTTTATTGACGAGCAATAAAATGCCAGCCCTATGAACTTAAATAAGACACAACAATAATAAATAATTGATTAGTTTTACCGCTTCGACTCTGCATTTTTTAGTTAAACGAATTTTTCATGGTATTTTGCAGCAAAGCAATTAATTATTTATAATAATAATAATAATAATAATAATAAATAATAATAATAATAATAAATAATAATTTCGGGGCGATTATGAAATTCGCCAGTAATTATTCGATAAACATGACATTTTTTGGATCTCGCAGCGCGGTCCGTTCAGGAGGCCTCCGCGGTCCGGACTGCGGACCGCGGTCCGCCATTTGAGTATCCCTGACGTATGTAGGCTCTAGCGTTCAGTATTTCAATGAAGCAGTGGGGTCTGGTTGCTCTCAGCCCAAAATGGCCCACATCCAGTGAGACGTCGACATCGAGCAGTATAAGGGGTGGGGTGGGGGTTCAACCCTAAAATCCCCGGCAAATCGAAATTGAATACAGCGACCTGAGATGCGAGCTTTCTATCCTCCCTCTCTGGGCAGTGGCGGCTCCAGGATTTGTCAAGTGGAGGGGCCGTTGGAATGGCAACTTCCAAGCACGGAGCCAAATATTTTTCATAAACATGGACTAGTCTAGCCCCTTAGAATTAGTGCACTGAGAATGGGGGCCACTGGGGGTCAGGCATTCAATAGGTGCACGGGCCCCGGCCTTCCCCCCCCCGTGGTGCCGCCTCTGTCTCCTGGTAAAGTGACCAAGAAGAGTTTTCGCGCAAAACGGATGCTGTTTATTCTGTAGACACGTTTATTACAGGGTGGCGCAAAAATACAGACTATATTAAATGCAAACCTAAATGTGACTAGTCCGGTTTATTTGCGCCGCCCTGTACAATTATACAACATGCAGTCATCGATAGCAGTACAGTAGAATTTCGTTATAACTAAATCGGTTATAAAGTACACTATCTTATGGCGTACCGCAACGTACGGTCTCGTGTGATGCACTACCGCAGAGGTGCGCGATGACACGCGTGCCAGACGTGATATCCTACTTAGCGATTTTCAGTGGCGCGCGAAAGACTAAAAATGTATCTGTTTTCTGCGTTTTAATTAAACATTAATGTAATTAATTCAAGACCAAATTTCTATTTTATAATATTTGCTGTACATACGAGTGGTTGGTAGCCTTATAAAAAGGCAAATAGTCTTAAATATCTAATATAACATTAATAGATAAAAATACGGCAAGATTGATATAGGTTGTTGGCACGCTGAATGAATTATAAATCCAACGTTGACACTATTTTCAAGGTTGTCAAAAGGTTGCCGACATCTGCGCTATCGTGTTGGATGGTATTACATCTCAAAAAGTGGGAGCTCGAGTCTAGAGTCCGATTAGAAGTTTACACCTATCAGGGGCGTAACGACGGAATTAAGGTATATCGGTATATATACCACCCACCCAAAAAATCAGACTACCTTTAAATTTTAATGTGGCTTTTAAGATTTTCAACGTTTTTAAAGATTTATACCCCCCCCCAATCACATTATACCCCCAAATCAAATTCCTGGCTACGTTCCTGACGTCTATGGCCAGGGCCGGATTAAGGTTCGAGTGGGCCTGGGGCTGAGAAGTAAAAAAAACGTCATCGCTTACATAATTTGAAAATTGCCCTTTGTAGAATTCTCCGCCGTCTTCACTGAAAATCTCTGACAAGCAAAAAAGGGTCATCGATTGAAAAACGGTGGGCCTATTTTTATGATGGGCCTGGGCTTCAGCTCCCTCAGCCCCCGCCTTAATGTGGCCCTGTCTATGGCCATGTCGGGAAAGAACTCAAAACTACGATTGTCTGCGATTATATCATATAGGCCTAAACGTTACGTATACGGTATCTAGGCATTGGTCAATATACTATTCCGTATAATATATATTAATGTCTGTAAATGAACATCGTGAACAACTAAGTAAAGCGTCTGAAATCTTGAATGACAGTCAGATCCAGAGATATCTTGAAAAAGTTCCTCAGGTCTTTTTCTCTTCGGAGGAAACCATGTCAAAAGCTGTCGTTCCTAGACGGACTGCATAACCGAAAGAACAGGGAAAACAGGATTAACTTCACAAATGAAACGTCTCTTAATGGCAGAGGCGTAGCTCAGTGGGAGGGGGGGCTGCGGGCGACGGTCCCACTCAGTAATTAGCGAAGGGAATAAAGGCTAGTATCATTTATCCTCTCCCCAATGTTTTGTGCTTCTTTGTTTCTATAGCGTTTTAAAAAGCTTGACAAGCAAACAGACATGGGTCAATTACAATTATAATTGTAATTCAATTGTAATTAATTACATTTTGCCAATATAATTGTAATTGTAATTGATCTGTGGAAAGTTCAATTACATGTAATTGTAATTGTAATTGTCATGTGTGTAATTGTAATTGTAATTGAGCTATTGTAATTGATTTACCCAATTACAGGAATGTGAGTTTTATAAGTTCTAATAGCATATTAGCATGTATGAGCCAAAGTCTTGTCAGTCTATGAATGTATTGCAGTGAATACATTGGATGGTTAGTCAATTGTCAAAGCACAACGGTTATTGGTAAATGGACTCACTGCTCTGGTCAGTTGCCATGCAAACATTTACGTACCGGCATTTACTTTTTACTGCCTTTCAAATTGGAAGGGAACCAGCTTATCATATGTCTGCTTCCTGTGTTCTGCGGCTGTGCTTTTTTGTGAATAAAAGTTTAATGCCAGCTACCAGTAAAGATGAGCGTAAATCAAGCAGGAGTAATATGGAATTATTTGAAAAGTCTGATGACTTTAATAATGCTGTTTCCAATGCAAATGCTAATTAAAGTGAAGTGCCGGTTGTGTGGTGAATTTGTGTCATGCTCGAAAAAGGCTACTTCGAATTTGTTGACTCATTTGCGTTTTTTAAAAGAAGCAGAAAGGAATGAAAAGTAATTGTAATTGTAATTGTAATTGACACGTTTGTAATTGTAATTGTAATTGTTCCCAATGTAATTGGCTGTAATTGTAATTGTAATTGTAATTGACAAAAATCCGTATAATTGTAATGTAATTGTAATTGATTAAAACGTAATTGACCCATGCCTGCAAGCAAAAAGGTCGTCATGTCTAGTACTAGAGTTCAGACATATTTATGTGGCTGGGTAGGCCTATAGTTTAGAAAAATTATTCCATGCCACCCCACAATGCTGATGGCAGGAATATGCTCCTGTTTAATGGTCTCAGCACGGTGCATATAACGGGGCGGGAGGTTGGCAGAACTGGAGCGGACATACGAAGGTCGCGGGTTCGATACGCGCAGGATTCGTAAAGGTCGATTCAGCCTTTACTCGATAGGGGGCAGTGATAAGATATGTATCAGTGACATAGCTGCGAACCCCTGGCTGAGGACCTCTGAAACGGATATCAGCGCCGCGACCCTTCGCTAATTACTGAGTGGAACCGTCCCCCCGCAGTCCTCCTACCCACTGAGCTACGCCCCTGCCATTAAGAGCAGTGGCGGCTCTAGGATTTTGCAAACCGGTGTGGAGGAGCTAGAGGGGACTTTGAGGCAGCAGGCGTATAAGTGCGAAATAGGCTGATTAATGGAAGGCGTAGGATCTCTCCAAACCCACCCTTAGAATCAGTGTTTAGTCTAGGCCTTCTCTGAGGAAATCCCCCCAAGTTTTAAAATTCCCCCAAAAGTTTTTTATATGTAGCATGGGGATGGAACCCCCCCCCCCAGTGTGACGACGGGGGGCTTTTATTTTTGGAGATAGGAAAATATAAGGGTGACAATTTTTTGCTTGCCAGGGCATTTGAGAAGGGTAAAAAATATTTAAAAATATTAGGGAGGTTGGAAGGATGACCCTTTTTGCTTGTCATCACATTTTTCAAGAAAAATTACCTTTTTTGCTTGTCAATCAAGGTTTTTGGAGACTTAGACCTTGTCCCCCCAAACATTTCAAAATCCCCCTAATGTCAAGGTGGGTGGCTAGAATAAACACTGCTTAGAATCATGATTATAACACGGTTGCTAACGCACACTAAATCAGTGGCGGCTCCAAGAACTCTTGGTGGGGGATGTAATGAATTTCTAGGAATATCCCGCAAATTGTCAAAGGAATTATATGTAAACGGTTTAGAAGAAATCTGTAGGCCCCTAGATTAGATTTATAAATTATAATGCTCAGAATTGACAATGTATAAAAGCCATTTTAGTCTGGTTGTACAAAGTCATAGTGCAAAATCGAGTTTTCTATTGCTGGAAGCCAGTGGCGTAGCCAGGATTTCCGGAAAGGGGGAGGGGTTTGGTTTCGATCTTGACCAAACTTTGCAAAATTTTTCTTATTTTTCTTTTTTAGGAGCTGTTCGGTGTCATTCAATTCCGTTTGTCACTCTTCTTAACCCATAAGCATAGTCAAGTGTTCATTACGGTAGAGGTGCTCACGCTATAAATGTGCGCTAACAAACGAACTTAATGAATTGTCTTTTTCGTATGCTGCATGTTTCTTAAATTAAGCGGAATACTGTATATTCTTTTTTAGTAGCTGGTAAAATTTAACTGCCAATGGTAAGAGGTGCATTGACAGACAGACAGAGAATAAGAGAGAAAAAGACAGACGAATGTATAGATATATTTTCGCAAACCTAACAACCCCCCACCTGAGACCGACACCCCAAAGCCCCTCAATTTGAGCCAGGGATGGCCTTTTATGCTTCTCATAATTTTTCGGCACATGACCCCTAGAAAATACCAACACCCCCCAAATTGAGAATCCTAGAAATAACCCTGGATGTACTGTATGCATGTTTTTCTTTGATTCCGTCATTTGGTCTCAGAATTGTCAATGTAGCTTCATAGAATATGCAATATTCACATGAAGCCTTACATACAGTGAATTACAGACATTATACAGTACATGCAGTGGCGTAAACCTGGCGTCAACATTTGGAGGGGGGAATAGAATAACTTTTTAAAAGTTGCCCCCCCAATATAAAAATCCCCCTCCATTATGGATTATGGGGGATATTGCATATTATGGTGGGGACTTAAAATCGCCCATGAAATACGTATTGACAAGCAAAAAAAGCTCATCCTGATATGTTTATATTTTCCCCTCTCCAAATACCCTGACAAGCAAAAAAGGCCATCCGAAATGAGAGAATGCGGATTTGGCGTAATTCTGGCATCAACATCATAACATCATGGGGTAGGATAGAATTTTTTACCACATAGCCCAAAATATTAGGGGGATAATTGATACTCTGTCCCTACCAACTAATTATTTGGGGGACCGTCCCCCCGTGTTTTACACCAATGAGTACATGTATAAACAGTGTAACAATATATACTGTTTGTATAATCGCGTGCGAAGGGCAATGAATGGTTGGTTATAAATACGGCTGATGCATACTATGCATAGCTGTTGCTAGTAAGAGAACACGATAAAATTGAGTGAAATCGAATACCACCAATGAAGCCAAGATTTTTAAAAGAACATTTACAGAAAGAGAAAATGTTTGCAATTCAAAGATAAACTTATCAATGAGGATCAGTTCTGGTTTTTCATGAACTAAAGTGGTAACTGAATATTTGTTGACGTGCGTGTTATTCAAACTACGTAAGTAAAGTATGTAAGTAAAATCTCGTAAATTTATTGTTAAATTAACAAACTGCTTTCAAATAGTTTCAAATCACTTATTTCTTGAACGAAGCAGGTATTGCAGTGAATTCGTTTGAAAATATTCATTATAATTATTACTCGTATAGTAAAATTTATATAGCGCTTTGGGCTATATAAATTGGGCTATATGTACAGTAGTAGCTGCTCATTCACATGTGCTAACTACAGCAAATATAAGCAAAATTTTCAGATTTTTAACCATAAGTAAGTAAAAATAAGCAATCAATTTGCATAAATAACACTTGTACAAGTAGCACAGTTTGTATATTTAGGCGCCTAGCCTTACATGCAACTAGCAATAACTGAAATTTAGTGGTTAGTTGAGGAAAGGCTGATAGATATTATACCCCGTGGTTAGTGGAAGCTTAGGTCACCAACATTAATAGCGAGTCCATACAGTGGTCATAAAATCAAGATAACAAATGACTTCATACTGCTAATCACAATTTGAAAGCAAGCAATAATGAGATTAGTAATATCATTTTGAGCAACCTAAGGGGCCGTCCATAAATGACGTCACACGATTTTGGCAGATTTTTTGATCCCCTCCTTCCTCCTCATCTCACGTCGTCACAAAAAGCCAGACCCCTCTCAAATATGACGCCACTGCACGTTAACCCCCTCGTCATATTTCCAACGTCAAAATTAATGTTTCAAATCACTTATCTCTTGAATGAAGCAGGTATTGCAATGAATTCGCTTGAAAATATTCATCATAATGATTATAGTTAAAATGATATTCAGAAACTTGTTCAAATTCTTTTTTAAAAATGAAATATAGTAATAATTATAAGTGTAAAATATGTCTAACTTTGTATTTTCATAACATTGTGGTATTAATAACAATATTTAGTAATATGTAACGTCACATTTCTGGAAAAAACCCTCCCCGTCATCACACATTGTCACAAATGTTTGAACCCCTCCCCCTAAATGCGTGACGTCATTTATGGACAGCCTCTAACAACTAATACCGCTAATCACTTCTTGAAATTAAAGTTGCATTGTTTAATATTGAAACTAATCATCATTCAAAGGTTTTTGATTTTGAAAGTGATTAATAATTAATTACTTCACCTAGGTTTTCATATTCATTTGTAATTATTTCACCCATATACAATCACCATTTTAAAAATTATAAAACAAAATATTTGAAGAATAGAGTCTAAAAACCTGATTCAACAGTGCTTAGTATTTCAGATAAAACTTAGCAAGTAGCTATAAAATTGCTATTCTGGAAACGTTCAGTATTCTAGAACTGGCACTTCCTTTCTGAATTATACATCTCATGAATTGTTTCAGAAAACGTATTAACCCCTTAACCGTGTATTTAACTGTAACTCAATGTAAAATGGACGGATATATCCGGGATCCCCAGTTAAGGGGTTAAACAAGCCCACAGTTAAGCAAGTAATAACAATTAGTGAGCACCAAAGAACCAAGAAGTTAATGGAAAGTAAAGCAAACAAGTACGTTTGGAACATTACCAAGAGATTATTAGCAGATGCGACTAAATGTCGGAGTCTTCAAAGAAACCTTTTTCCCTCTCTGACTCCTAAGTAATGTTCAAACAGAAAACAAAAGTAGGGAATTGAATAAGCAAATTTTATAAAGGCTCTACAAAAGCTATTGACGCAAAAACGCACCGAAACAAAAGATTAATCAAGTCAAAATTAATTAAGCTGACTGAAAGAAATATGAACCTACTATATATATATATATATTAGTCCTCTATTGGAAAAATTTCGTCAAATTACGAACAAGTGCATGACCTGAAGTGATTGCTATCAGATGCTTCACAAAGATAAGTAAGCATCTGGAGTGCAGTGCCATCAGCTGACGATGCATCTGTACATTATCAAGTGGCGCTATAGAAGCTTATGATTGGATTGGAAGAGAAACATGGAGTTGGCAGTGGCCAATCTAACGTAAACTAATAAAATAGAAATAAAACAAAATAAGAAAAAAAATAATAACAAAGCTGACTCATTCACATCACCTAATAAACGCCATGGATGGTTTATATTGATATCACAAACCTGATCATATGCCAAACACTATAAATTGGGACAAGCATGATTTGAAATACATATCAATTATGTCACAAATACTTAAATGTGGCAACACACCCTCAAACATAACAATAAAACTTAATTCTGGTTAAGCAAGAGAAACTTTCAAATTTTCGCTTTATTTTTAAAATATTCATTAAAAATGAACCACGTTTGGACAAATTACACATTTACGTGAACTGGAAACGTAAGATCAAAGCAGGTGTAGCTTTTGCAAGCCGAAATTAAGCCAACAGAATGAAACCCTGAAGAAAAACGTTCACTTGGAAACTACATAAAAGCCGTCAACTAAAAACTGCCCGCTGACAAATGAACTGTGCTTTAAAACAACTTTTGCAGAAGAGAAAAAATCAATATCTAAAAAGCTCTAAAGTACTTTCGGACTCTTTGTGCAATAATGTCACAAGTATTTTCACGCAGAAAATCTTGTCGTTCAAGCAGTCGCATCGCGTCATGAAACGTGTCGAAACGAAAACCGACCCTTTTAAGAAAACTAAGACAATTGTGAAGGCCAGAGGGGCCAAAAGAATTTCACTGTGGCTAAGTATAAAGTCCTAATTCTTCAAATATATTGGTTGGTTCTTCAGTTTCCTGGAAAATAAACACAAAGGCTATGTTATATATTATATATAAAATCAGAAGTCTATCTATCCTCTGTTGCCACAATGGCAGAAGTTTGACTGTGTTTCTTGTGCACATTAGAGAGTGAATTCTGTAAATGGAGGAGCAAGTAATTCATTATTTGGTCAAATGCTTATGTTTCATTTTGAAATAACAGATTTCTCTATTATGTTATAATCCAATACGATAATAACACAGGCAGCACAATGATAACGTATTGTGGGAGAGCAAAAGCTCCCAGGCTTTAAAAATGTTGCACGAGGCAAATGTAGCATTACAGAAAGCTCGTAAAAAAATTTCTGTAAGATTTGTTTAGCCTGACAGAGTGGTGTCAGAGTTTAAGAGTTTCCCAAACAAATCTCATTAGGGCGGGGCACACACTCTGATCCATACTCATTATGAAAAAGATGGCCATAATGCTAATACTGTAAGTTCTATTATGCGGGGTTTAAACCACCCAATGTCCTTGTTATGTATCTTAATTGATGACCAGTTATATTATTAATTAAGCAAGTAAAACTGATAGAATAACTGAAAGAATTCTTCTAGATTATAATTCAAAAATATTGCCCACCAAATCTTTTACAAAAAAATTTTTTTCTTCTTTTCCACACCAATTTTCAATCGCTATTGAATGAAATACTGTGAAACCAGTCAGAAAATGTATGAAACAAACTGAACTTTCTCATGTTTCAATACTGAGATCATCAAATAAAAAAATTTAATTCATTGCCAAATTACGATATGAGTGCAATGAGCACTGAAGACCAAAATAGTGAAAGACATGACACCAGAAAACAATGCACTCGAATGAAATGCTCACTTCCTGAAGCAGATCCATTTGAGCGATCGCGCTCAGAACAGTTTTCTTGCTCGAATCTTGCACTTCTCCCCCCAAAATGAATTCGTCCAACATGAAATACGCCTTCTCAAAGTTGAAGATTATGTCCAATTCACAGACCTGTACAACAACCATCAGATAAGAAATACCATATAGAAATAGTGCACAAGACTTTTTCGAAAGCACGTATGTTATCACACCATTGAATGGTGCAGAAAGTATTTAAATGACAGATCTCTTGTTGGTAAAAGCCTGAAAAGGTATTTGTTTACTGAAACAGATTTTAACATAAGCATTACATTAGCATTCATTATTATCACTGGGTTTTCAGGTAATGAATGCTAAGCCATGCTTTGAGACTGAGTTGTACAGTGAAACCCACTTAATCGCATAGGTGCAGTGCAAGCCTTGCTTATGCGATTAACTGGGCTATGCGAATAGCCGGACGTCTGATAATTAATTGTACGCACAAAGCACTGGTTCGGGTTTTTATGTTGTTATGTGATTATGCAGGTTATGCAATTAAGCGGTATGCGATTATGTGGGATCCACTGTATAATGTATATCCATGAATACAAGATTTAAGTACAAAAGTCTGACTCACATTTCCAAAGTATTTATCCAGCAGTTCAACATATCTGTGAATAGTTTCTAAGGTCAGCAACTCGTTATCTTCTTTCTCGATACAACAACAGAAATAAAGGCTGGCATATCTGTAAAGCAGAAACAATCCAAACTTTTGAAGACCAAAAAAAAGAACACCCAGACAAAAATACAAACAGCTTTCTACGCCCAAAATCTAAGCTAGCAAAATTTCACCTACATACAAGCTATAGGCGGAAACATGGAGGCACGGGGTACGTCCAGTGGCGCTCCACTGGGAGGGCCAGGGGGGCCATGCCCCCTATTGAGTGCCTGGCCCCCCAGTGGCCCCCCTGTTGGGACCCTATACTTAATGCTACATACATTAAACAACAAATGGTTGGCCCCCCATGATTAGAAGTTGCCACCTCAACGCCCCACACTTGCCAAATCCTAGGGCCGCCACTGGGTACGTCCCCCTCAAAACCCACCCAAGAAATGTTGCTTGCTATTTTTCCTCATGGAAAAGTTATAAAGGTGCGATTAAATAAGTGAGTGTCACCTACCTTTTCTTCTATTTCAATCATTTTAAAAACATGCAAAAATCCATATGGAAGGGCATGGCAAAGCAGAGTGGGGATGGAAAATGAAGTAGCCCTGAGCCTGGCCCCGAGCCAAGCCTACCACTCGAGAGACTGTTTTAAGTTATGCAGCACTTTCTAAAGTCGACATAATCTGACACTCAACAAAATGTAGATAATGACTGAGGGTAGGCACCAAGAGGAATGGTTGCAATTGGGTTCAGGCACACAGTAATCTGGGATACCAGCCTCAATCTAACAAAACTATTATAGTTAGAGATTTCAGCACACAGTGTTAAAGATAGAAACAGATTCTCGGATATTTTCTCAGGTAATAATTGATCTACACCTTTTGTAGACCACTTTCAGATCTCTCCACTCCAAGAAGCTGCACATCTTTGGCTTCCGTGCAAGAACAGCCGTGACCAATTCACGGATTATCTTCTTCTTCATCTTTTCCGGATGAGCTACAAACCACTTCTGCAAACGCAGTTTACCCTGACGACTGAACAACAGCATAAACTGCATCTGACAAACACAGAACAAAATATGCATTATTATTACTATTAATATTATTATTATTATAAATGTCAATTTGTATAGGGCTATGTGCCTGGTGAAGGCCACGTATAATATCGTATATATATATATATATATACATATATATATACACGATATAATAATATAATAATATCGACCAATGGTGTTTCATGAGCCAGCTTCCAGGCCCAACGTCCGGTCAACTTGACAAGCAGTCCACCTGGGACCGTCCGCTCATCCGAAAGGACAGTGACGCCCTGTCCCAAGCCCACCCAGGACCTTATCATCAAGCCCGACTCAAAGCCGTCTCGGCATGCCACGCCAGTGATTGGCTTCACGCGCTGCCCATCTCCTCTTGTGGCTTGCGAATGGATGACGAAACCATCAGAATCATCATCGGCCTCCGCCTGGGCGCCAACATATGCGAGAAGCATCTCTGCCCCTGTGGTGCCCAAGTGCTGGAAGACGGCTCGCATGGGCTATCCTGTCTCCTGGGCCCAGGTCGTACCACTCGCCATGCCACGTTGAACGATCTGGTACAGCGGGCTTTGGTTAGAGCGGGGGTCCCTTCCATCAAGGAACCGCCTGGTCTTAACAGATCCGACGGAAGAAGACCAGACGGTATGACCCTGATCCCGTGGCAAGCGGACGCAGCCTGGTATGGGGATGCAACCGTGGCGGACACAGTCGCCGCCACCTACTTACCATCCACTTCTCTAGCAGCAGGAGCCGCCGCCGAAGCCGCTGCTGTCAGAAAAACAGCAAAATATCAAAGCCTGACCCCCATGCACACATTCCTGCCAATCACACTTGAGACGCTTGGCCCCATAAATCAAGACGCCCTTTGTTTTTTCAACGAGCTTGGACGTCGTCTTGCTCAGCAATCCGGAGACACGAGAGAAGGAAGTTTCCTCTTCCAACGATTGTCTGTCACTCTGCAACGATTCAACGTCATTGCTTTTCGAGGAACTTTTCCAGACCTCGAACCAGACGAGAGTTAGCCACACAATTTCTTAATGTCTCCGGACACTTTTTTTCATAAGACCTTCGGGAATGAAGTACCGAAGGCATAAAAAAAAATTTTAAAAAATAATAATAATAATATCGTATATATATATATATATATATATATAAGACACTTGAAATATATATATATATATATATATATATATATATATATATATGTATTTATGCACATTGGACAAAAAAAGACAGCAGAATTCTCATCACAATCTTTGTATTATTATTATTATTATTATTATTATTATTATTATTATTATTATTATTATTATTATTATTATCCAGGGCGATTTTTTTTAGTGCCGTAAGCATAATTCGTAGGGCTATAATATAATAATAATGCCTTCTGGACTTACTAGTAAGGTTGCATATGCAATGTATCATTCATATTATCGCAAATCAATAAACATGTTTAAGACTCAGAATGGCAAATTTTCAATGATGCAAGCAAAATTACTAAATTTATATGGGACTTTGATGATAATAATGCATTAGTTATCAGTTTAAAACATAACGTAGACCATGATCACATGGCAGGCACAAGAACTTTTAAGATGCATGATCTCCGATCGCCGGCAGCAAATACAAGTAGATCTAGGTACTTGTGCTTTCTCAGTGGCTGCCCCAAACTCTGAAACTCATTGCCTCAGCCTCAAGTGCACATTGAAAGTTCATTACAGATGTTTAGAACAAGAGTAAAAACCCATTTTTTGGACCCAGCTTATCCACCATCAGGGAAATTTCTAGGATTGTGAATGGAGGGGGGTGTCGACCTCAAATTGGGGTGTCCGGAGCTAATTAGTATGCATTTCGTATGAATACCATTGTCACATTACCAAATTTTGTGGAGGAGGGGGTTCTTTATTAAGTTGAGCTGATATCTTCTGCGAATATAAAAACGCTTGATAATAATAAATAATAATAATTATGCACTGCTATAGCACCAGTTCTAATACCTGAGGGTATCAATAGATGGCACTTCAAAAATCCATCTGCAGAAGATCCAGGTCATTCCAGAGATCAGTCAGAGGGAAAGAGTAAGACAGACTATGGAGGAAAAAAGAAGAAAAGAATGGTGCATGATATCAGTGGCGTATTTAGGGGATATGCTCCTGATCCATAGCGTACCCTTTGGTCTTTGGTCATTCCCTTCAGTTGCACCGCAAAATATTTTAAAATTTGTTTTAGGGATATTTGTTTGATAACTTAATTTGTGCAATTAGTAAAAAATATAGTAAAGTGAAGGAAACATTAAGAAAGTTACTGCGTCGGTAAAAATTACAATCGGCTTTCGTCTGTTAAACAATTATGGAGCAAAATTGAGGTAATCAGGTGGTACTATTAATAAACTTAAACTGTATGTATTATTGCTGAACTAGTGGCGGCTCTAGGATTTAGCAAGTGGGGGGAGCCGTTGGGGTGGCAACTTCTAATCATGAGGGGCCAACCATTTGTTGTTTAATGTATGTAGCATTAAGTATAGGGTCCCAACAGGGGGGCCAGGCACTCAATAGGGGGCATGTCTCCCATGCCCCCTTCGGTGGAGCCGCCACTGTGCAGAACATAGAATAAAAGTTATTTTTCAAACTTCTTAAATTTCAGCATACCCCTTTACGCCTTTCTAAATACGCACATGCATGATATCCTTCTATTGATCAACTATTGCACCTGTATAAATAATGTATAGAGGCTTGGAAGACTTGGAAGTATTGAATTTTACATCTAAAACACTAAAAACCAATTAACCTTTAAAACCCCATCTTGGGGCTGAGACCAGATTCTTGTAAAAATTGAAAAGAGAATGGGTAGACATACAGTGGCTTAGCCTGGGTTCTACAATAGGAGGGGTCCCATCTTTTATAGAGGGCAATTAGGCTCTATCTGACAATGGAGTTTGAAAAGAGTCGTGAATTTCTTCACTGCATGACAGCTCAAGCACCTTATCGCCACTCCCAAAAATTTTCTCATCGGATTTGCACAAATCTCATAACATGTCTAGTCCAGAATAGGAAGGTCGGGCCCCTTTGTCATTGCGTCAAAGGCGGAAGGAATAAGGACACATTGATGGAGGAAGAGCCTAGCAAACTTCGGTTGCAGCGCTATGTTGTGTCTAATCATGAAATTGATACCAACCATTTTCAGAGAAATTCGCTGACAACAACTGAAACGAATTGATTTAGGCTCGCTTCAGTTCAGCATAACTAACGCCATACCTGTCGCGTAATCTACTCAACGATTAGACACACCTCTAATCAAGCACACGGCTATCACGCTGGTTCCCTAGTCTACAAACTTAGTAGTCTATGTTCTCGATCTTAGTATTTGATCTCCACAATGCAGCAATTAAATGAGCGAGACTTTACTTTCTGATAACCCTTTGCCTCTCGGCATTTTTATTTGCTTACAACGATCAGGCTTTTTCTGGTTTATCCAAAAATCGATCTAAAATGTAGCTAGCTAGAGTTACATATCAGTCATAATTAATACTGTTGCTATATATCAGATTACTAATGAAAAATAATTGCTGTGATAAATCTGTACAAATTCTGAGCAATCTGTGATTACATGTTGAAAGCGTATAACAGTTTTCTTCTTTTGATGAACTCCATAATTCTCTGTCTCTGTCTAATATATGCAGAATCTGTGTAAATCCTTTAAGCTCGAACGCCAAATAATCAGTAGAGGCAGTGACGCAGACTGAAAGCTTTCAAATTTTGATTTCTTTTCATTTGTTAATTTTCTACTCCATTGAGAACTTCTTGGCTGTTTTTAACGTGATCTATTCCGGCTTGTGTGATGATAATTTCCTTGGGTTTGAAACTTTTTTACTGTTTACTGTGTAATTAAATTATTGTTACAGATTATAGGAGGCTGTTCATTAATTATGTCAACAATTTTTGTGCAATTTTTGACCCCTCTCCCTTCTCAACTTTCAGTTACCCCCTATAATTGTCAAAAACTTTTGACCCCCCCCCCAAAGATCAATGGCAGGTCCCAATAACAAGGTTATTATTTTTTGCGGAGGTGACCATTTTTTTTCTCATCGAGTGTCAAAATGTGGTGGTGCTGACCTTTTTTGCCATGCTTTTTTCCATTATAATAAGTAGAATTCCATAGAATTTCCTATATTTTGATTTGTAAAAAGTGAAATTGTTGACGTCAATTCTCTTGACCCCTTCCCCTGTCAACAACTGTCAAACTTTTCAACCTCCCTAAATTGTTGACGTAATTAATGGACAGCCCCTAGGGGCCTACGGCATGTGAGCCTAATATGCTTGGCTAATAATTATACGATTATACGAGCACGGTTAAATAAGGGTCGGGCAATCAGCAAAACATTAATGAATGTACATAAATGTCATGATACATGCATCAATACAAAGACCAGATTATGGAAAAATCTGGTCACAGATGTATGTGAATCAAGGACGTTGAAGGAGCATGAGAATGGTATGGCCTGGCCTGGATGGCCTTCAATATGAAAGGGCTAAGACAAAATGCGGGAGGCATGGCAAAGGAGTATTAAGTAAGATCTCGTTAAATTTTATAGCGCTTTCAAAAGCAGCAACGAATTAGCTCCTTATTCCTATGTAGATAATGTGCTTAATCTTAGGTATGAAGTAGCTATAGCCAAAGGTGGTCATTCATGCAGGTTTATTTTATCCAAAAAGGGCCATTGTGATTGGTACATTACAGCTATGGAGGAAATGATTTTTTGAAGAGAAATGCTTTGAGTTTAAAAAGAAAAACTTGAGATGTTGCAAGAGGGGAAGGCAATTGTGACTCAAAATTTGTTGACCATGGTGTAGACAGCGGAGAGATGCTGGAATCGAGTTCCAAAGTTCTGGTGCAGCATATGATGAAAAAGCATGGTTGCAAGTTTTGAGAGATGATTGATTCAGAGGACGAAGGAGAGTTACATGAGATGAAGATCGAGTAGATCGGGGATGTTGTGGGATTATCAGATTTCGTAGGTAGACTGGTTTTGAAGTATGAAGTGAGTTATAAGTCATCAATATTATTTTATATTTAACGCATTCTGCTATTTTCTGCTAGTGTAGAGATGTGAGTATAATGGTGTAATATGGCAGAATTTGCCAAAGTGAGATAATGACCCAAACAATGCAGTTCTGCAGACTTGCTGCACCACGGGGATTGAGGCCTTCCTCATGGCTGCCCAACTCAGGTGGACTGGTCATGTCTTTTTTTTAGTGACATATGGTTGCTACAAGTAAAACATGTTGTGAACAACCCACACAGTTGTTTTGGGGGTTCTTTCAGCTACATTCCTACCAAGTTTGTTGGTCAAAATTTGGCATTTAAGTTATAGCCAAAATAAAAAAGGGTACAGCATTTATTGGACCACAGTGTAATTAAGCTCTAGGTCTTAGATAAGTTGACTGAAGCATTAAGCAAGGATTAAAACTACGGTAACACAACTTGTTTTGCAACAGCATAATATATTTATTGACATTCCCAAGAGCATTAATACAATGTCAGCATGATTTAGAAGAATGGCAGGTACAAAGCTAAATTACTAAGATAATATTAAAAAGTAAAAGTAATTTAACATTTAAAAAAAATCACTTAAATGAACAACTATAAAATTAGCCTACTATAACAAAACAGCTGAGCTGCAGTGCAATAGCCATTGACTTACAAATGGCATTTTATAGCTGAATTATTAGTTTAATTCATCCTATTTCTAATTTCAATTAAATGTCATGGTACAGTAGTCTGCAATTTAAGTTAGATATTTTCTCAAATTACATCTAACAAAATTCATACAAACTTACAGATTTCTATGGTACTCATTGATAAGAAAATTCAGTGATACAATACAGTTGTGTAAAGCCCATCTCCATCTTAAAAAGCTTTTGGATTTACAGAAATAAATATACACTGCTTACTGTTGGACACAGAAACTAAGCAGCTACTCCAATTCAACAAGAATAGGTTAACAAAAAAGCGATGCTAAAAGGATCTTGAAATAACATCATTATACTTTATTATAATATTCCTAGTTGACAATTTTAGTTATTAATTCATAATTGATAACAATAAAGCCAAATATAATTAGGGACCAGTTTTTTGCAAGCTGTGGATTTTTTAGTGCAGGCACAGCCACACGGAATTTGCCCATTTCCACAGAAATGTCAACATTTCTTAGGAATGCTGCACCACTGCATATGACTTTTTAAAAAGCATCAAAGAGTGATGTCCCAGGTCAAAATTTTAATTGCTGGGTGCCCTAGATCAGAGGTTCCCAAGCTGTGGTCCACGCACCAAAGGGGGAAAGGGGGTCCGTGGAGGATATGGCAGAGTCCGTGAGAGCTTCCTAAAATATTCAGCAACTCTTCATAGGTTTAACATTAACAGTCTGTGTACTCAAATTAATGTGTGGAAGTCAAGCCACCAATAACAATAATTAATATAAACCATACTATAAATAGACTAGAGCTACATAATAATATATAGCTATATGCTAACACTGTCAGTCAAAGTATTTCACGCGGCAGAATACTAAAACGTGCATTTGAACTTTGAGAAGAACTATTAGTAGACCCCATATTTCTGACAGAATATATTAATGAATTTGCTTCATTCGTGATTGATCAGATTTTGCTAGGCAAACTTTCCTAGTATTCTATCTCTGGCATATACAGTATATTAAATCTACTTAATGAACTGAACTAGTCACTGCAGGGAAGAGATTCAAGCATCTTGAGAAGTCACGACAAGAGAGCATCAAAGGAGCTCCATTTATGGAAAGCTAGAATAAACAGCAGTCTTAGGCATGCTTTGAACCTTGGATGATTACATCAGTAACAATTCATTAAACAATGTTGATATTATAATATGCGACGTCAGACACATTTGGAATCGTTGGCTGAGCATATCGATGAATATTTCTTCATTGATAATATTGAGAATTTTGATTGGGTCCTCAGTCCATTTGAAGTTGAAATGACTGACCCTGCTGGACAAGAACAGTTGAAATTAGCTGATCTTTCATGTGATCCTTGTCTTAAAAATCAGTTTAATCAAAAATCACTTTAATCGTATTGGCTGAGTGTAGCTTCTGAATTTCTGTTCTTGTCTTACAAGGCAGTCACAATTTTGTTGCCTTTCACAACAACATAGTTGTGCCAATTGTGCGAGGCAGCATTTTCAACACTTACTTTACAATATGAAGATTAAGTATAGATCCAGACTTGTTGAAAGTAGTAAGTAAGTAAAATCTCGCTACCGGTAATTTCTATAGCGCTGTCAAAAGCAGCGCTGCAGTAGCTCCACATTCTTAGGTCCTTAGTGTGTGAAAGTGTAAGTGCTTGTCAAAAATACAACCATGACTTATTGACAGTTTGTGCAAAACAAAGTAAGCACATCCATCTCATTATCAGTAATTATATTTTAGATAATTTGACGAAATAGCTGATTCTGGAAAGAAGTGCCCAATCTATCAACAATATAACAACATTTATTCGGTGTTTAATTATATATTATGATTGTCCGCATCGTAGCAAGTCATCATAGGGCTAGCACCGCTAGCCAACTGGTGTTGTGGGAATAGTCTGCCCTTTATTTTAATTAAATATTAACGGTGACATTTACTTGCTAAATAATGTGGTCTGCAAGCTAAGCTGGGAACAAAGTAGGGGTCAGCAATCCAAAAAGTTTGGGAACCTCTGCCCTAAATGAAAAGCAGAAATATTGTCAATTAATAACGTCAATTAATATCGTCAATTAATTGATTCTTTGAAGCTTTGTATAGAAGTTTTCAAGTTCCTGGTGAAATATGCAATATACCGGTATTTCAGAATTCCGGAATTCTTGATTCCATCTTTTTACGTCTATTCTGGATATGCCTGTCTTTTTCTTTCTGAATCTTAGCTTCTTCTTGTAATAATTGATTCTAAAAAGTGAAATACAAAGATTTATGCAGCATAGCAGAGTCCAATTAACACTACACAAACCACTGATCTTCACTCGCCACACTATTTTCACTAACAAATTCACTTATGCAAGCAAGTACAGTATTTCAAAATACAGCATAACTGTTCCCACTGTCGCATTACCCGGCCATGTGACTAGAGAGTCCAATCTTGAATCGTTCGCAAGGAAACTTAAAACTCATTTCTTCGAGACATCGTATTAGTGTAAAGCGCTCTAGCCTTTGACTTTTCGTTCATGTTTTTGCGCTATATAAATTGACTTTTTAACTTAACCTAACCTAACATCACCTGATATGTTCCTCTAATTGTAGGGACGACCAAGTCCCTAGATCACCCACACAGCTTTTGCCCAGTATCAAAGCTTCTCTGTGGAATAACCCGACTCCATCAATTTGCTCCTCAAACTGAAGTCTTACTTTACTAAATGCTCCAATACTGAAAGGAACATAAATAAAAGAGGCACCAAAAAAATCTTTATGTTGCATAAGGACTCCCACAAAGGCTGTTTTATTTGTTGGGATGCATTAGTTGCAATAATAAAGGTTGAAGGTTCAAACCCACAGACTCAGCCAGTTATGTTTACCAAAGCACCTAATTGTACTAGCAAAATTATAAAACTGACCAGAGTTAATAATAACTGTCATCACCACAACTATTGTTATGATACCAGAAGTTTGCTTGCTACTGATTACTAATTAAAACAAAAATTACCTCTTCTTGAGTTAGATCAAAGCTTTGATTCTTCTTTTCCTTAATATCTTTGATTCTTTGAAGCTTTTTTTCAAAGTTTTCTAGTACCTGGCGAAAATGTTCCTCTGTGACCTCTACAACCTTTGATGTTCTGTGAAACTCTTTGCCCCAAAAATTTCTTGGTGGAGAGCCATCCCTGTTTGTCCTAAGAGCTGTTGTCGGATCATCCAAAGTTATGTCAAATGCCTTGGGTCCAATCCAACTGAATCCAATGACAAAATAAACTTGCTTGTTCCACATCCTGCGCTCTCGAATCGGAAAAGATGTGGGTATCGAGATTGATGCATTGTTGCCCTGTCCAGATTGCAACTGTATCTTGACCTCACATCCATCTTGGTTCAGTGTACCACAAAGACGCTGCAGTCTAGCCATTGTACTAGGCAAACGCCAGTAGTTTTCCTGTGGGCTGCCATTTCGACCTACTGCTGTTTCCTCAAGTTGAGAATAAATAGATTCCATGTTGTTTCCATTTCCCAAGAAAAACATTGTAGTGTCCTTTTTTCTGAAAGGTTTTCCTTCACCTCTCTGCTTTGGATATTTTTTATAGTAGGCATCTTTCCAGTTACGGATGGCATCCTCAATTACTCTTGGGTTTACAAGCTGTTTACTCATAGTTCCTCTTGGCCAATTGAACATAACAAAAAACAAGTATGGCTCCAAATGAGAAACAAAGCTTGTATCTCTCAACTCATATAGTTTTTTGGTCCACAGTAACATGTCTTCATATTCACGGAAATTGATACGATATTCTGAGTCCAGCGAAGCCAGTGCCAGATTGGCACTGATAAGTGTTTGATAGTCGTCCACCTTAACCTTATCAGAGCCAATGTTCAGCTTTGCAATATCACGGATTCGTATTAGTGTATCCATTCCATCTGTCTTGTGTCGTAAATTAAAGATGCTGCGAAGGTTGAACCCTGCCAGACGAAATATTCTGCGTCTCCTGAACTCACACTTTTCCCATTCTTCGAAAGATTCTGGAACACTGTCACCATCTTCGCCAAAGTAAGAATCGAGATTTTCCTTGAGACGAATCAGACTGTCACTTTGATTCTTAACATGATTTCTACCAAATTCATCTATTGCTTCTTCTCGTAGTTGAAGGAGTTCATCCTCAAGTCTGTTGACTGCAGTTTGTACACGTCGATTAAGCTGCTTCAGTTTATCGGCATAGTTGATTCCATTGATATTCTGTAGGGCTGCACAGTCTTGAGGCATGTACTGAGCTTCTAAAATGAAGTGTCTCAACTTGTCTTTGCTTGGGAAAAAGTAAGTCAAGCAGTCGAGGAGACAAACGACCATCTGAAGTTCACCAAAGAACCCAGCCTGATTTGTAGTGAGCGTTTTCTCCCGTTCATTTGTCTCTTGCGCTTTCCGAAACATTTCCATTCCTTTCAAGGCAATGTCTATGATTGGAGCAGAATTTGTTATCATTAGCAAACTGGTTCCAGCTACTAACTTAACATATTGCTCCAAAAGTTGTGTTTCATAGATTCTGCCAAATGTATCCCACAGACAAGAATTGTCTGGTTTCTGTTCAGTAGCCATTGTTGCATACTTAATGGCTTCTGGCCAATTCTGAAATTTGAGGAACAGGCGAGCCATCTGTTGTGCAATGAAGGGATCACTTGTAAGCTGTAGACCTATCTCCAGAACTGCACTAGCCTTTTCTGGGGTCTCTTCATTCAGAATAGTCTGGATGAGAGGTGCAAAATTGGTTTCTGGTCTTCCATTTGGCAATCGGCCACGCTTCTTCAGAATGTCCTTACTGATTTCAAGTAGATCATCTCTGGCCCTGCTTGGAGCATAAAATATGTCAGCACATTTATAAAACTCAAGGGCAATTTCACTTACTGGAATTCGTGAACTTCCAGCATCTCTAAGGCACAGCAAGATTTCTTTTGACAAAAGTGGATTAATAACTTTAAGAGCATGAATGTAACCCATACTTGGTTTTGATGCTTCATTTACCAGTACACGAAACTCAGAGCTTAAACGTGTTTCCCATCTGCTTGCATAAGCATGTCTTCCTCTTCTAGGTGTTCTGTTTGAAAAAGGATTATCAATCATTATTCCATCAAACGCTGAAGTTGGTAAAGAATGGCATTCTAGATCAAATGAATTTACGAGACTTATGTATTTAAGGAGTCTCAACTCTTTCTTGTCACTGATGCTGTCAAGAAATGATCTAACTGTTCTTTGAATGAATTCCTTATTAAAGTTTTCCTTAAGAATATTGAAAGATATTAGAAGTTTTGGATCCATGAATCGATCCGGTGCTTGCTTATATTTTGCAAGCAGCTGCTTATCCATGTCTAAAAACCATTTTTGTTCTGCTAGAGAAAGCTGATGTTGAAGAACCAAGCGTCTTGGATCTGCTCCAACTTCTGTTCGTCGAAGACAAATCAGAAAGATACAGACACATTTTGCTTGATCTCCTCCTTTTCTGGTCAAACTTTTGGCCATTTCAGAAAGTTCTGCCACTAGCAAATTTGCCTTCTCTTCATCAGGATTGTCCAGCAACAAAAGTACGGGCTTTGTGGGGCTGTTGTCTTCATACTGATAAAGGTTAATAATCTGCTGTGCAGTCTGGCCTTCATTTATCGATTGGACAATTCCACATCTGTACTCCTTACGAAGCTCCCATAGCAGGTGTTTTGCTGTAGTTGTACCACCTGCTCCAGGCTGATGCCTCAGAATTACTTTGCCTACGTCATCATCATCATCAAAGAACTCCTTAACATTCTTCTTCAAATGACGCAGTATGTCTCTACTACACACCTGATCTTGAAACCAGAAGTTCCACCACGAAACACCATTACCACGGAAAAACATTTCTTTCTCTTTAACTTCATGTATATGCAATTCTTGAATATTGCTTGTAATGGGTGAGTTATCGCACTCAAAGCTGCTCAAAATCTCGAGATCAAGAAACTTGTTCATTTCTTTCTTAGGCAGGACAATAAATGTTCCGGTGGATGTTGGAAGTTCACAGCAGTTCATTCTCCGAGGAGTAACGACGTGGGCAATGGCTTCTTGAACGTGCTTCCACGGCATTCCAAACACAGACCTTTCTATGCCTCTGTTCATGGAGTTGCGTCTTTCAAGTTCCTGTAGCCATGGGTTACCTATTCTCTCATTCTCAGAAACACACAACCACTGATTTGGAAATGAAGTAAGAAATTCTTCAGTGGCTTCTATCACTACACTTGTGTCCTCGGACAGAAGCAGAAACACGACAAGTGCCCTTCTCTGCGGTATCTCACGTGAAAAGAATCTCACAGCTTCCTTGAAGCCATCAGATTTTTCCATCTTCCACATTCTGGGATCTAATTTCTCATCATTATTTTGAGCATAACCATTTACAAAGATCCAAGTTGGATTAAGTGAATTCCTAATATCTTCATGGATCTGCTTCAGGCGATCGATTTTCTGCAAATTACACGTGGAACGAGGACTGAAGTCGTCAGACATTGCAATTTTCATCATGTAGTCTCGCTCCTGCAGAAATCTGCAGACCTTTGCATCTGCATCAAAGTCAAAAATTGCCTTCCATTCTATATCAGCCAGGAAGTCAAAAGTTTCCTTATAGCTTTCAAAATCTACTGCTTCATCTGGCTTATTTAAAACAAGAATTCTGTACTGATCACCTTGGAATTTGGTATCACCATCACATAATAAATTGATAAACTTTTCACACAAATGATCTCTAGGGATGCAATTCTTTCTTGCAGCCTTGTCTTCCTGCTTTTTCCTCTCTTTTGCCAACTTGTCCATTTCCTGTCTATAGAAATCTATCTGTGGTTGCTGAAGTCTGCAAACATTCCCATTTATAATTCTGAAAATGGCTCTTTGATCATCTTCTTTGTCTCCTTTCAGTTTGACAAAAAACTCCTTATTTTGAGAATATTCATATTTCGGTATTACATCAATTTCAATGACATATTCTAAAGTTTTAATGCTCGAGTCTCCAGATGCAACTCTTATGAACATCGGATTCGAGATACAGTTTTTCACAATCTCCAGCTCAGAGAAACCATATGCAAAAGCCTTGCTAAGAAACTTTTCATACTGCTCCCGATTCTTTTTCAAATGTAATCCCATGATTTGTCCATGTACAGTAAAGCCACTGCTAACTTTAGGAACAATCCCAAAATGAATCGTTGCATTCGCTCGGTCGTTGAGACAAGCAGAAGCAAAGGCTATGGCTTCATGTGCCAATTCTTTCATTCCTTCACGTGAATCAAATGCAGGCATTACAAATCTATGTATTGGTTGCAACAAATTGCCACCAGATCGAGTCTCGACACATGATAACTTTGCATCTTTCTTATATTCAAATTCAAAGCCTGGCTGATAGCCAAAGGGTCTGAGTATTTCTGACGGCTCTTTAAATTTGGTGATCAAATTCTCTTCTATTGCTTTCGAACTTGATGTGTGTCCAGTCGCAACAGTCTCTGATACAGAGTGTGATATCAAACCTTCTGATTTGTATTTGCTGTCTTCTTCATTTGGTGCACCGCTACTTGGAATATTTTCTGACACATCAATTTGAGGAATTTCATTTTCTAAAATAATAAAGAAAGAAAATGAAAACATTCACTGTGATTCAACAATAGTTGAATGGTTACTGTATAAATAACACACAGCCAACAATAAGAAAATATATCATTTTAGAAGAAATTTGAAATATTTGCTATGGCAATCAATAATATCTTTCACAGATCAAAAGGCTGTAGAGAAATTGAGATGAATCAGCAAAACCCAAAAGTCAATACCTACTGACTCAGAAACATACTTACAACCATTTCTGGAAAAAATCTTATCACTAACAAAAAGACAAATAATAAGAGGAGGAAAAAGAATACAAGATGTGTATTCCAAAAAATAAAAATTCACATCACACAACATGAAATTATAACTAAGACAGCATCACAGTCCTAGGTTTTCAGGCATTCGCTTAACCATCAGTGGCAGAAAAAGCTGGTTTTGAAATGTAGAAAAGTACCAGCAAATAAATAAGCCATATTTTTATATAAACACAGTGATCAGGTCAAATAATAGGAGGACTGAAGGCTCAACAGATTTATTTCTCAAAACTACTGGTACTTTTGACTTTGAATGTTATTTGTAAAATTATTAAATCTATAGCAAAAAGCTGATCTCATCAATACAAACCCAGACAACAAAGAATTGCATCAAATAACTACTTTATTAAAAATTGGTCAACCAAAGAATTCATGCAAAAAACATTAAAATGCAATCCTCCATAACTGGAACTTAAAAACTGAACAAATTGATTGAATCTGACCAAACAGAAAGCAAGGAGACCAGAATGTCACAAGAGAACTCCTGCTAGATATTAGATGAATCAACGAGATAAGCAGAGAAAAAGTTGTTGAAAACAAAAGACAAGATTTAAAGAAGTAAATATAACAGTAGTAACTCTAAGTATGATATTAGGAAAGGCACTATTAAATTTACCACAACATTGCATATTATATCTATAAATATAAGTACCTTCTTGATTTCGAAGAGAATCACAAGAATTAACACTGTCCATGACATTACGTTCTACATCACTTGGATCTTTTTCTTCAACAGGTTCACAGAAGTGTTGTGCATTGCTGGATATATCATCGCTACAAAGAGAGGCAAATGGGCGAGATCCGATTTCATGCTCTAAAGGCTGATGAGGATTGACGCCATCTCTTTCTGAATTCAAACTAATACACTCGGAACCTTCAACAGATGTGAAGTCCAGCTTAACAGATGCCGAAGCCATTTCTTTCGAAGCCGATTCTTGATTTAAGCAGCTGATATCTTTTAGATACTTGTCTCTCTCTTCTTTTAGATATTCGTCTCTCTCTTCGATTATGACAACCCAGTCGCCAACAGCCAATCCCATTTTAATAAAGCGTTCTTCTGTCAATAGCCTTAGAGCTCTACCAGATATTTTCTGTTGTGTAAATTGTTGGCAAACATCACCATCCATTCCAATTTTTTCCAACCACAAACAGACATTTGCAACAGACCAATCTTTCATCAATTTTGGAAGGTTTTTCACATCTAACAGATAATAGAAAGGTGACATTATATTTCAGAATAATTCACTAAATATATCCTAATTAAAATTGCCTCCAAGAGTTGGGAAAGAGTTGATGGCAAAGTGATGATTGTAAAGCAATATAAGAGAGCAGAGGGAAATAAGCTGCAGGGGAAGAGAATCACAATACTGGGGATCATGTCCTGAATCAACATTTTAAGATCTAATTGACAAGACTCTGCAGAGCAGAAGGAGGCAAGTTCTTGAATGTGGACTTCAGTGCCCCGTGGTGTGGATACCTTGCCAGATATGGTCTGCACTCCAACTCAACTCAATTATAACAGAAATTCATATAATAATCAAAGACTGGAGGAAATTTTAATAATAACTAGAACGCAGGCTCGCTTCGCATCAGGCGAGCTTCGCTTGAGGCAACGAATATTCCAGAACGACCAATCAGAACGCTTGAAGGTAACCAATGAGAACATCACACAGCCAACCAATGAGAGCGATCACAGAGCCAAGCAATCGGAACGCTCGAACGCTTGAAGGTAACCAATCAGAACGCTCACACAGCCAACCAATCAGAACGCTTGCACAGAGGCACAGAGGAAGAATCTTAATATGATAGATAATTATCACTGCTGCCCTAAGACCATGCCACCCTTAGGAATTATAGTTGTGGATCCTTTCTCAGACAAACTCTGGATCCTCTGAAGTTGTACACTGGATTTGCTGCTTATACCGCTATGTCAATAATTACAGTAATCTAGTTGAATGACAACAAGAAACATTTCAAGAGGAATGAGGGAAGATCAGCATTTGCAAGATGCATGAAGAAAGACTTGAACTAAGTACTGATTTCTCCAAATCCCTTAAAGTTAAGCATTGAAATGAATAGATTCTAGATTTAATGGACCTGGCCAGCTGGTTCTATTACCGGTATTTTGGATATTACACTCATGGGTGCCCACGCATAAGGGCAAGAGGGGGCACTTGGCCCCCTAGAAAATGCAAATACCAATATTTCACAGTGAAATTTGAAAACCTTGCTAAATTATTAACCATGACCATTGTGTTAAAGTGTGCTTTGCCCCTCCTAGAAAAATTTCTGTGGGCATCCATGATTACACTGCACTGTTATTCCATTCTATAGTCATGACTATTCTATACCTGGTGATGTCGTTGGTGATTCTGAAACAGCCACTTGTTGATGAATCTGTAGATTTCCCTTTACTGCAAAAGGAAAAGGACTTTGATTCCTGATTCAAAAGTTAAATGAAATTCCCATAAGAGCTAGTAATGTTCATTACTACATTATTAGAGTTACAATTAACATTACTATTACATAGTTCTAGACACAAAAAACGATTTACTACCAAAAATCATTATAAAAACAACTAATTTAGGCAAATTAAAACTTAAAATTAAAACCTGAAAAATTAGGCAAATTAAAACTTGGTAGCAACTGATCAACTGAATTAATGCAAGATACAAGGATACATTTCAATTTCTGACAGGTGAAATGCCTCCATAAGCCTCATTTTCAAATCTGTTTCAGTAACAGATTCAGTCAAATGATCAGAAGCATCGAGGGCCACGTTAACTGCATCAAGCAATGATTCAAAATCGATGTTGGCACCTGCTGCATCATTTGAAAGACTGATGTTACCCTGAAGCCATTTATGTACGAACTGTTGGGTTTCTAAAAAACATTGCAAAAATGAACAGTGGACAAAATGTCAGCAGACAAACTGTAACCTTAACTCTAACTCTAACCCTAAACCGCGACATTTTGTCCGTGACATTTTGTATGGCCACGGGTGATGCCCTATTATCAATAGAATGGACATGTACCACGTGGAGAGCTGAGGAGCACAATAATGTAGATCGGGACTGCCTCTGTGTATCTATCAGTCTGTGGAACTGTCTTTCTATTGAGTTTATTGAGTTTATTTTCACATACACACATGATCAATCATGAGTATAGAATTAACATATAAAATAAGTTTAAATAACGGAAAACATATCGGAAAACATACAAAGTACATATAGGGTACAAAATGATAACCTTATAGCTAACTTATACTAAGTGGCAAAGAAATAACATTAAAAAAAGAAAAGACAAAAGAGTATGTTATGAGCTATTATTGTATGTGAAAAAAGGACTACCAAAGGAATCATTGATCCCACAAGGTGGTAATCTTGAAAGATGAATGATTAATAGTAGTAAAGCAAGAGTGGACATTAAGTAAAAAAATCAAGGAGGAATTCTTTAATAGATCAAAAAGCTAGCTTATATGAAGTTGACTAAACAAGGTAAGTAATTAATATAAAATAGTGGAAGACATTAAATAAGACTACTAGACAGTTACTTACTAATTTACAGTGTTGAGCGGTAACGAAGTAAAAGTAACGCGTTACATTACTTAAGTACAATTCTGAGTACTTCGTACTGTAACGAAGTACACAACTTACCCAGTACTTTTTACTTGTAACGAAAAGTAAGTTTTTATTCAAATATTAGTACTTTTACTTCGTTACATTATGTCTTTCATGTTTCGTTACAAGTAAAATTTCTCACCGCCAAATTTCGATACATTTACTGGAGTATCTGTTTAATTCTTCACAACTTCCCGTGTTTAGTCGTACAGGGTTGACAATGACCAACAAACGTACACGCATGACTGACAGATTGTTTGAAAACTTGATCTTTCTTAGACCTACATGCAATCACAGAGCCGCAGTTAGAGCAGTCGGCACCCCGGGGCAAGGTATAAATTCTGCGCCCCTAAATTCCGGTGATGGCCTTTTTTTGCTTACCCGAGTCTTCACGGCAACGTACAACATACAAATTTTTAACCCGTGACAGTCTGAAAACCGGCGATGACCTTTTTTTACTTATCAACATTATTTTCACGCCGGAGGAAAGTGGTATGAAAAATTAAGGGCTTAGTGTGCAAATTGCGCCTTCGAGGACGGCGCCCGGGACAGCTTGACCCTGCCCCCTAGCTACGGCTTTGTGAAACCAGCATTTGTGCTAATGCAGTTAATGGTGTAAATGTGTACGTGTTGACTGCTGAGGCTTCTGCATGTTGCTTAAAAGTAGTAATAAAAATGTGATTTAGCATGATAATGTGGAGTTGTTGATGATTCCGTCTGTCACGGTACTTTTTACTTTTTACTTAAAAAGTAACTTTTTGAGGAGTACTTTTTTACTTTTACTTGAGTAACTATTTTTATAGGTACTTTTTACTTTTACTTAAGTAAAAAAATGACATAATACTTGTACTTTTACTTGAGTACTCAAACTCAGTACTTCATACAACACTGCTAATTTACAATTGGCTATAGTAGAAGAATTTTTTAAAGATTTCTCTTAAAATGAGCTAAATTAATAATTGTTTTAAAATTATTTGGAAAAGAATTGATTTTTACATTAGCTTATATACTGTATGCAAGCTAATGCAATATCCTGTCAACAACCATGAATATAACGAAAATTTTCCCCCTAAAAATTGCATGCCGTCCAGTGGTGCAAACCTGGTTAGAAAAACGGCCATGTCCAACTGTCCTATGCTGGGGCTCTGACATAATTAGGCCTACATTAATTTTATAGCCAGAAATACCAATGTCCTCAGCCATAAGGGCATGACCTGTGAAAAAATACTCATGTCAAGATATGAGGACATGGGTTGTGTTTGCACCAACGATGCTGTCTTAAGTTATGTTTCTTCAAAATCAAATGCTAATTTGTTTCAATTTCGAATATAAACTGACTAACGGTTCAGTTAGTTTCAAGCACTGTTCACAATACTGTGCAGTTGAATTTGACTTACTTGCATCCTGAGTCTCTTTAATTTCCACAGCTTTTCGTTCTAAATGAATAGCAACATGTTCTTGACCGGTTGCACGAAGTGATCTAAGCATTGCCTCGAATGCTATAGGGCCTCTCTTTGGTAGCATACACACTAGTTCACTGACCTTATCACCGTCTGTAACTGCATAATTAATCAACTGCTTCAAATCAAGAGTGATAATATCTTCTTCGAGAAGATGATCCAACACGCCTTTAACCAGTAAATTGTCCTTAAGAAACGTGATGCTTTCAGTCAGTGCCCTTCTGTGAACATCTTCCATATCACCCCTCCGCCCCAGTATCCTTCATAGGATTTCCTGATGTAAGCCTAGGTACTGTATGGGTACCATATTAGGCTTACAACTCACTCCAAGTGAAATACCAAATAACGGTTTCCGACGGCATCACTTGATACCACTGTGCAATTATAGTAAGCTTAGCGTAACATTGATGCAGGACTTGATCTTTGACTGCAGATTTTATTTATCAATCCATTTTTATTACGTAAGACGGATTTCTCAAAACCGAAACCGTCGAAATATAGGTCTATTTTTAGCTCATCCAGAGCTGTCAACAATACAACAATCAACCTTGTAGCGCTTTATTACAGTTATAAAACCAGGCTACCAGCTATCTGTCTAAAGCGCTACTCAGATCATAACAATTTTTTTATTAATTAATGGAAATTCAGTGACAGTTGACAGCCTGACAGGCTGATGCCCGGGGATCGAACCTAGCTTGGCGATTCACCGAATGAGCCAATCAAAGCCAGGGCCGACGATGAGGAAAGAGGAACTAGAGAGCTTGACAGTTGCAGGCATGGTGGAGGGTAACCGTAAAAGATCAATAGGAAAATAAAGATCAACATACACAGACAAACTAAGAGACGGGATGGAGATAGACAACAACATCGAACTCTTGAGGCATACCAGCGATCGTGAAAAGTGGAAGTCCGTGGCCGCCGACGCAGCAATGCGTGTCACCTGAGAAGAAGATTTCAAGAATAGTCGACAACACGACATACCTCTCGATCCTTTAAAGTGTTCAACTTAGAGATCATCGAGAAAAACGAATTCATGACATTCGTTCTCCCTCTCCTCCATATCTCTTGGGCATGGGGTCTGTAAGTTTGTATTATTAAATGCATGTTTCCCGTCTAAGGCCAATATGTGTCTCTGTGATTTTTCAAAATGACCAGCGGCAGCACCTTTGTCGTCGACCCAGATGAAGGACTTGGCAGCGAAAAAAAATCTTAAACGAGAGAAGCTCCCCGGAGCGAGCGCTTCAGTTGGACAATTCTGCATCAGAGGTGATCGATAACCGATGTTCGGTCGATGGGCGGATAAAGTTCTCTCGTCTGGTTCGTTGGTCTATATTGTGCACATCTGGTTCTTTGTTTTTGTTGCTATTTCCGAGTCGATTCTATGAGTTTTGGGGTCTGTACCTGTGTTGGTGAACTTGGTTCGCTCAGTAAGTAGGCCTAAACCTAATTTATTTAGCGCTGCTCGGAATCTTAGCATAGTGCACCGTTGTATGCACCATGTCCTGTTTGGTGCTAAGCTCATGTAGGCAGGATATATTTTACTGCGGACCTCCTTTAAGAATAATAGTAGTAGTAATGATAGTAGTAGTTGTGGTAGTCGTTTTGGATGATGTGGAGGTTTGGACATGAATGCAGTAGTCAGGAAAACACAGGGCTGGTAAAAGGAAATTTATGTTATCAATCACCCCAACGTCAGTTCATGAAGGAAGTTGGAGAAGATGAATGATAATATTAATAATAAAGCAGAAGAGTAAATAAGTAATAATAATAATATTAATATTATTATTATTATCATGAATGATAATAGCAAAAATAAGCAAGGTACTTTCCCGTTATCCGGACCCCAGCGAAGTGTAATGGCTTTTCAGACGGGAACCTAACCCTGACTCTAACCTAACCCTAACATGACCCTAATCCTAACCATAATGCCAACTACACCAACCTTCTACTGGGGTCCAGATAACGGGAAAGAACCACAAGCAATAATAACAACCATAATAAACAATAATAATGGCATTGATTCTTACCAAGGGTGTCTTTTAGGTTGTTGGGTCTCGTGGGATCCTGTTCAGTTACCTCTTTTTAAGACACATTACCAAGACCATACTTTTCAGTCACCCCATGGGCTTTTGCTGAATTGATATCTCAGTGTAGTAGAACTGATATACGAATGCGTATTTATTTGTATGATATATTCATCAGCTGACTTGTCTCCTGAAGATAAACGATTGTTTTTACATTGCTTCTGGTTATGTCTGTAACAGAGTTATTTGTCCATATTTATGGATATGATTAGCATCAGTGTCCTTTGTAACATGGCTTTCATCTAAGCTAGTTTGCTCAGGACTTTGTTCTCGCATAATTTTGCGCAATAGATCTTACAACTGATATACCATTTGTCACTCAAAATTGGCCTTTGTCTTTGCTGGTGTAGTAGATTGGAATGGTTAGGAAAACAGCGTAACTATTCATTGCAGTGATCATGTGTATGTTTTCAGGTCATTTTTAATGTAAGTTTTATTCCATTTCTGATGTCCTATGCGAGTTAACGATGTCAAGAAATGCTCAAGCTGTGATGTCCATTGTGCATTGTCTGCATCACCAAAGCCTGTGAGTAGAACAGATGGTGAATTATTTAATGACTTATTCAGCAGTTCATCATTGTTCATTAGTTGTTGATATTATTATCATTGACTCCATGTTCTCGCATAATTATTTTAGTATTTATTGGTGATTCCGTATGCATCAGATGCCTCATTAATAAAGAAATCAATAAATGATTTGGCAACTAAAGATAGTTTTTATTTCCGTTATGCATTTCAATCGTTCAAGGTTTCTTCACTATGACCCCAAATTGTGAGAATATTTTTTATCGTTGTCTGTATGACAGTCTTGAAATAGCTGTTATTGCAGGCTGATTGGAGGATAAGTGTGATTTACAATAAGAATAATATAATGGTCTTATGTGGCTTTTGAACTCGTTGTTTGCTTTGTTCTCTCATCATGCAGTTTTATGACCAACATGAAAGAAACTTGTTTAGGACTCAAAATATGCATGAAATCAGTTGTTAGTGGAGTGAAGTTGTTTAAAACGTTTTATCACAGTTTATCTTTAGCATTGATGGAAATTGGGTACCTATTGTTATGTGCAGCTATATTTTGTATTTCTGGGAGAGTTCTTACCTATTGAATTAATTGCTAGTTAAGCTTTCATTGCATAGAGTTGTGTTGAGTAAGGGCTTCCGGTTTCTGACTCTGGACAGTCATGGACATTTATATTCTTTTCATGAATTAAAATCTTTAAAAATCACCGTTTGCATCTGCCATCATTTGTCAACAGCCTTTCGTTTATAACACTATGTAAGAACTCTGATAGGATATTGTCTAGTCTATATCCAAGAGTTGTGTTGCAAAAATTGGATTCATATAAGCATTCTATTTCTATTGGACTGCCATGTATACTGTACACCAGCATGGTAGTCCTGTTGGCATCAATTCTTAATAGAAGTTCCATCCATTTCATCTTCATTTTACAGATTCTTTCACTTATTAGAGTTTGTTGTGCAAGTTTATTATTTCCTAATATTTGTCACATGTTCCTTGTAAGTAAGTAAGTAAGTAAGGAAGTAATATTCAGGTTATTGTGGTGACTTGTCCACAGGAGTTCATGACCAGTGCAGAACAACCTGTGATGTTTTTAGCCTCGTAACTGGGTTTCGTCATTATCCTCGACCATCTAATATCGTGTGCAATTGTGCATTCGGTTTTTTCCATCTTTTTGCTGATTGGGGCAGAAACTTGGAGGTTGGCTGGTACAGTGGTACAGTGTTGTGACCTTAATGCACAGTGGTGTTGTGACCTTAATGGTGTTCTGATTGATTATTTTGTCTTGAGTCGTTGATGAAGGTGGCTAGCTGGACTGGCTCAAAGGCATTGAATGATTCAAAGTTGCATGTGATTATTTCAAAGAACTGCTACCAAGATCTAATATAAGGAATGATCGATTTTAATTTACTGTTCGTTTATTAATTTTTCATTAATTTTGTACTTTTTGCGAATCAAATATGGCTGATGTTTAATATTAAAGAATGAATAAAGCCATAATAAAATAATAATAAGAAAGCTGTATTTATTCTCAAGATTGTATTGGAGGAGACACTTATTAAAACCTGAAGTATGGATATACTCCAGTGATTGAGATGTGAATGTAAGGGGGGGGGCAGCAAAGCCTCGCCAAGTTTCATTTGTGGGAATAATTGTTATAACTGCAGTAGAGTTCTGTCCTTTCTTATTCTACTTCTTTCATTACTTCATTTGTGGCTTTGCAAAGACAACTATCTCCTTCTCAGATGATTGAGGAAGGATTAAGTTGCCTGATTTTTTATTAAATTGAAATTTAATTTTTTTATTGCCATAGGACAAAAATTTAGTTATGGGGTTCCGCTGGAGTGTGAGGGCCTGATCAAGTAGACTCTATGCATAGGAAAAGAAAGAATACCGCGTGTCTGCTTTTCACTTTTCAGATTTCAAAATGTTTCATGGAAACACGTGAATTTCATGCCAATGCGCTGCCTCAGTGTCAATGAAACAGCCGTTGCTCTCCGGCCATTTTTCTTCATGGTCCATCCAGATTTGTTTGGGAAATTTCCAAAAGAGCAGGTAATGCATTGCTGTAGCTGTTGTTGAAGGGTGGAAGATGACCGAGCGGGTTACGCGCTGGAGCGGCAGGCTGACGGAGCGGGATCAAGCCCCGTTAGTGCCCCTAGTGGCTTTCACACAAGCAGTAATGCCTCCTAAGCCCCTTTAAATCGTGCTAAGTTATGCTAAGTTTATTATGTTTTTAATTTCACTACAGGAATCAACCGGTAAACTTAACATAAATATTATTGGAAGTTCATATTTGCAGAACCTGTATTTTCTTGCTTAACTAAAAGGAGAGTCATAAAGGCTGATTGTTCAAAACACCTATTATGGCCATGAGAATTGTGTTATATTAAGTACCCTGGACTCTTTGCAGCTCGCCCTTTACTTTTAAATAGCTGAGGATGGTCATTATTATTGATTCATGAAGTTATGTTCAGAAATACAATTTATTTGAATGGTGTGACTTTTATTGCTGAAAACTGGACTATATTGCTGTTTAATTATTCTCTTTATGAGACCAGTGAGACCAGATCATAACATGTTTTGAAAGTTCATTGTCTGATCTTCTGGGACAGCTCATTCACACATAGTAGTTGTGCATAACTTTTAGAAATTTTATGTATATCTTTGAAAAATTAACCTGCTATTTTGCATACATATGGACATTTATAATTATAAGAAGCAAGTGGTTCACCTTATAATTAGTATGACATTGCAGAATTGTCTTTTGAAATGTCTTTTAGTATCTTGACCATGTAATTTGTTTCTTTGTCATTGTGAGATCTCAATTTTAAATTTTTTGCAGCATTGGTAGTACAGTCAATTATTATTATTATGCTTCTAGTGAGTTGCAACAGATGATTTGCCTTGACCTCATTGTATTTGTAATAGATTTTCTAAGCATTATTGTACTGGTATTATATTCTTATGTAAAGAACCCTTGTGTCAACAATGACTTTATATGTGACAGCAGTTTTATGGTGACTGGTCAAAATGGCGCACGACAGAACAGCGCATGCATACAAAATGGTGCAAGTGAGAGGTGCAGACAAAAAGAACTGGTATAGGATAAAATAGTCAATGGCCCTTGATCTTCTCCCCCTTTTAAATTGGTCAACGGTCAAGCAGCAGCATATTGGTCGGAGCTGTTAATTTGCCTTTTATAGTGTTTTAGCATGATCACATGATGTGGCGGTTAAGGGTTATTAACTATCTGCTAGACTCATTTTATTGAGTAGAATTAAGTTCAATTGCTGTTACATAATCAAGCCTATCAACATCAGGGGTGGTTCCACGTTGGGGAACTGGGGATGCATCCCCCACCTCTTCGAAACATTTACACTGGTCTACGTCAATTTTGCTGACTTGAAGACAGCATGTGATCTTTATGTATTTTGGTGTGCTGAATCCAAAAATCACATCCATTTTCTCCTATCACTTCCAGTTTTTCCGCAAAACGCTGTTTACTGATTTACTGTTTACAGTAATAACTTAGCATTATGTATTATAATTCTTGAGCTATATTGAATACGCAAAAAGATAAGGATGTGCAAAAAGATATGCTTAATATGCAGTGGGCATAACTATGTAATAACACAACAGTTTAATAGGCAGTTTTAAACTGCAGACGTCAGCATTATATGGATATAGGCCTATATAAGCAGCGTGAAACCGACGGCAGCATTCAGTCGTTCATGAGGCTTACAAATCGCATCAAATTTAACTCTTCTAAATAGCTTTCTGTGGAATATGTCATCCAGCACTGGAACACTTCATGGGCAGTGCAGGAATGATCCTGACAAATTTTGCTACATTTGTGGTTGTTTTACAACACCTAAACAAAGGAGAGATGTGTCTGAATTTGTGAATAAAGCTTATCATGCATATTTCGCAGTTAAATTGGGTGACCAGGAAAACCTTGGGCACCACATAAAGTGTGCAGGACATGTGTTGAAAGCCTCAGACAGTTCATAATGTGACTAAAGGTCAGAGAAAAAGACTAAAGCTCAAAGAAAAAGTCTTAGCTTTGGAGTTCCAATGGTGTGGCGAGAGCCTCCAAACCATGCATGTTGATGACTGCTACTTCTGCCTGGTAAATATTTCAGGCATGTCCACAAAGACAAAATCTTCCATCCAGTACCCAAATCTCCCCTCTGCTCTGAGGCCGGTTGCTCACTGTGACGAAGTTCCTGTACCTATTTGCACTACTTTGGGAGTTTCTGACGACGATGAATTTTGTCAGTCAACAGACACCGATGGTGGAGATTTTCGTGGCCTTCAGAAGTTGACGCTGGAATGCACCAAACATTCAACCAAGGTGGGTTGAATGACCTTGTATGAGACCTAGATCTGCCGAAGTCGTCAACAGAGTTACTGGGTTCAAGACTGAAGAAAAAGAACCTGTTCAGTGTTGGCTCCAGGAACCACGCTTATGTATAATGGCAGAGAAATATTTCCATATGGGAGGATTACCTGATTACTGACAGCAGTTTGTATACTGCATCAACATCAAAGGACTTATTGAATCAATGGGATGTTATAGTTGTGGACAAGATGCTTTTTACTGACTTACTTGGCAACTTAAGAGTCGAGAATTATGACCTTTCAGTTCAAAATTCAAGATTGCTTTTCAAGACCGGGATCAAACATGAGTGTCAAGTTGCATTTCCTTCATAGCTACCTGAACTTCAAATCTTGAAGCTATGAGTGAAGAACAAGGAGAATGCTCCCATCAAGACATCACGACCATGGAACGTAGATATCAAGGCAGATGTAACTCGAACATTATGGCAGACTACTGCTGATGTTTACAGCGTGACAACTGTGATCATAACTATACCAGAGCATCCAAAAAGAGAAGATTCCTGCCTCCAAACTTAAATTTAAGCAACTAGCTATTGCTCTTATTGCTCTCTTGGTTAGACTACAGACTTATTTTTTGGCTGAATAAAAAATATTACGTTATATCAGTTCTTCAGAATGTCCTATTTTCCCTTATGTTTGACTTTAACACCTTTAATTAAGCATTCCTCATTTGCGAAAAAATTTGACGTATTGCAGAATTTTTGACTTCATATCTGGAATCAGCACCTCTCAATTGGGTAAAATCAGCAAAAATACTTAGGTCAGCAGAAATTTTTTTTAAAAATGTAGACCAGTGTTATTGCTCAAAATTAAGTGCAATTGGTTTTACATAATCAAGCCTATCGGCATTTGCATAATTTTGAAGAATAGCTTTTAATCTTTTGTCCAGCAGAACACATAGATTTATATTTCCATTGATGGTCCCTCTGGGAGGGATAAAGGTGAATGTCAAAAGATTGTGCCATTTTGTCTGCGCCGTTTTGTCTGCACCGTTTTGTCAGGATGCCCAGTTTACGAGACAAACTATTTGACTTGAAGGACATCCCTAGTTGCTCAAGAATGAATTTTATTGATACTCTGAAAATGAAAGTGCTCTAAGTGTGGCATGTTTGGTATCAAGACTTTACTGTTTTGTTATAGCCATAAACTGAAGTAGTTACGATTTGTAACTTTGTGGGGTTTTTATGATTTGACTTTGTCCTTCTTAAGGAAATTGATGCCAGTTAATGGTCTGGCAGTTAATGTTAAGCTGAAACCGACTATTCTGATAGAGCAAATTCATTTATTCAGTGCTGCTTGAAATGCTTAGCACAGTTTAACGAGTTGTGCTTTGCGTGTGCAGGCGCAGAATGAACAGTCTTTGAAACTGCTGAACGAATACATTGAAAAGTTGCATTCTCAGCAGGAAGTGCGCCCTGTTTCGCTGATCTTCTACATGCGCAGGAATGCAGAAACTAACCAGAGTAATTTCTGAAATTCTGTACTTTCTTCTGAAAAAAGTATCATTGCTTTCATTATATATTTAATAGACTTCTAGTCACTAAACCCAAGACCAATTATTATTATTATTATTATTATTATTATTATTATTATTAGCTAATTTATCAACGCTATAACATGACTAAGGCCATAGGCAAGAGCGATTCACAATCAGTCACAGTAAGAATTGCAAAACAGGTGCGTTTTTAGTTTTGAAGTGAAGGATTCAATAGAAGTCGCCGCTGCTATCTCGTCCGGAAGGGTCCAATGGGTCCAGTGTTCTCTTTATTCAATAATGTTACCAGAAAACTTATCCAGGCTTAGATGGTTGAATTTCAGGAAATATAGTAATGCTGTAGAAGGTATTTCAAAGACCCAACCAACGCTTATTATTTATGCTTTGGATGGTATTTATAGATGGTCAGGTATGTACAGTAGAAATTTGTTATATTGGACTCTTATAACGAATCCTCGGTTTTAACGTACCATGATGTACGGTCCCACGTGATGCGCTATCATACTGGATGGTATCGGATATAACATACCTTGGATATAACATACTCAATTTAAACAATTTTACAGACCTGCTAAGTACATTATAAAGAATTTCTACTGTTGTAGCATCTCTTAGGGTATTTGATAGGTGTTTCTTGGTGAAGCTTTTGATACAGTGGAGCCTTGCAGTGGAGTTTGTTTTTGACTGATTGATATTAACCCCTTAACTGGGCAACTATTTGTAACTCAATGTAAAATGGACGAGCATTACTCGGGGCACCCAGTTAAGGGGTTAAAAGAGACTGAATAAATCGACATGTGGAGAAGCTAATATTTAGACGTTTTTTCATCTAGATGCTTTTGAAATGTTTCGTTCTGTCCAACTGCTTCTTGCCGAAAAGACACTTCCCGGAGCTGTTCGGTCAATACTCGGTGCGTGCAGTCTTCCCCTCGACTACGTCAACAGCGTCAAGCCGCAGTCGGGAAAGTCTCCGAAACCGACTTCCGATGCCGAGAGTTCGCTGTGGCACGCAGTTGCAAATGTGATGTCGGACAGGCGCTACAGACAGAAAGGTTTCGACTTCTTTTCTGAATTTCAACCACGAAAGTCTCCAAATGACACGCTTGTGTGAGCTATTCTTTTTATGGTCTTTTTTAAAAATTAAATTAGCGCCGACCTTTGCTATTTGGCACGTTAAGAGCCATTAGATTGGTTTTCCAAATTTCTTTGTCATTGACGTAAACAAAATATTACTTTTCTAGACCATTTCCTTGTGGCCTTCTGGTCATTCTGCCATGAGATTTCTTGCATTGCCATCATATCAATTACATTACATTACATATCAATTAAATGTGCATTGATTTGTTTAATTTTCTGGCCTAGATTTAAATGGCAGGAATTTTTAGTTGATTGATCCAACTGCATTTTACACTGCAGTAGAGCAATACCCATAATATAATTGATTGAGTAGAAATATTGCTTTTTCTAGACCATCTTTTCATTGACTTGCACACCATTCTTCTGCGTGATATTTTTCACAGCTATATGAATAATACGTTGATTTAGTTGATTTTTCAGCCTAGTTAATAAAGGCAGAATGGTTGTCTTTTAGTGTTGATCGATTTACTGGGTTGTTAGGGGTTAGCCCCTCCCAATTGACTGATGATGACCCCTACAGAAATCAGCAAGACAGACTATGGTTATAAATATTTTTTCTGTGACATTGGATATATAGCATTGGACTTCAGAGAAAGCAAGCTTTATTGTAGTTCAACCTATGACATTAAAAACTGGACAATAATTGATCTGATTTATTATGTGTTAAGTGGTCACTGCAGTGGTGTGCAGAGAGTGGTGGATGCTCCGGGGTCAAACCGGTGTCAAGGTCAATTTGGATGCTGCTCCCCCCATCTCTGCTGCCCGATGTCGATGAGCAAAATTAGGTTTTGCCGACTTAATTATTATGCCCCCCATCTGGTGTATGCCCGGGACCAAATTTTTAAAGGTTTTAATGTAAAAAGGTGTTGACGAGCAAAAAAGGTCGCCGAGTTAATTATTATGCCCCCTTTGGTGGATGCCCGGGGCCACCACCCCACCTGCCTCCCTCTGGATGCTACTGGGTCACAGCTTTGCCTAGCAGTGTTGGTACAGATATTTCATATGTTGCCATCTATCTATCATCTATGAATTGCGAGACAATAGTGTTTACCAATAATATAATTCTAGCCTCAGTAGATTGATCTACTTTTTTATTGCACTTCTCGATACTCTACAGAGATGTTTCATACGTCGAGGACTTTGCACTCTGTGTTCTGTATTGCTGCTAGACAATAGAGGTTGAAATTCACAATTTGACACCTTGAATAGTTATGGTTTTGTGCCTTATAAGGGTTTTCAGTGCCACTGTTTGTGTGTAAATTTCCTATTGTCCTGGTTAAATAATTGAAGTAGTATCGGTTATCACATGCACTGTCATGTTTTTACGCATGGCTTATTATACATAATGATAATTAATTGATTGTGTAATGCTTCCGGCTTTTAGGAATGCTCGGGTCTGCTGTGTGATTAAAAAAATTTGTTCTTTGTGGCCTGGAGTTGTAAAATACATCTTTTTGGTTTTTTTGGTCAGGCCTTGCTGATCCAACCATTTTGCCTATGGCTATTTCAAATTTAATCTGACTGTCTAAGAATAAGCAGCTACTGTGGTACTACTTTTGAAAGTGCTATATAAATTCAAAGGATTTACTTACTTGCTTTATTGTAGTGACTGGCTGCGAAAAAATGTCATAAAAGCCCATAAACGTAACCTCGTCGCGTTGCCCGTGAGGCAGGACATTCGCCGACTGAAGGATGTTCTTCAGGAGTGGATGGGGGTGGTGGACGTGCGGTGGGAGTCAAACTGGGCGCAGGCTTCGTTTCGTACCGCCCTCCGAGGACTCGTGAGGATCTGCGAAACGCATTCGGACAAAATTGACCTCAAAGGTAAAAGGCCGTTCGATCACGATCATTCAACAGCTTAGTCATATGATGGTCATCTCATTCCTCTATGCCAGTGGTTCCCAACGTGGGCCATACGCCCCACTGGGGGGAAATTTCATTATTTAGGGGGGCAATTAGGCAATTTGATGTTTAAAATTTTTAGAACAGGATAATTAAAATGACAAGTGTTAAAGAACTTATGGAATATAGATTCATAGAAGAAGCTTTCATGACTAAATTATCGTAATGTATATTAACACAATTCAGTTCTGCTTTGCATGTTTTGTATCGGTTGTTGCTGTTTTTGATATCATTTCATGTTATTCTGATTATGCAATTTCTGTGATTACTTCTGTAGCCTATATGTCATGGGGGGACATAAAGATTTTTAAAAGACTTTGGTGGGGCATGGCCTAAAAAAGGTTGGGAACCACTGCTCTCTGCAAATCAACAATATACTAAGACAGAAATGTGATGCATACGGAATAGTCTTCTGTTCGCGTTTAGGTCGAACGGTGATTTTTGGCAATGATTCGGGAGTTTGCATCAGAGGGAATGTTGTGCTTCGTTACGACAGCGTGCCAGAAAGTTGGATGCCGGTGTGAAATTAGAAGCATTCTGTTTCTGTTTTGCTATATTGTATTAACTGTTAAGACTTAGTTGCAAAAGCATTGAGGTTAAACTAGACAATGTGCGGTGGGTGTTAGATGCAGTCTTTGCATCGAGATTAAATTTTTAGGGTTTGAGTCAAGTGTCAAGCAGTTTTCTTTTCTAATCCAGCTCAAAGATGATTTTAATATTAGACCAACTAAGCCATAGTCCAGTGCAACAAAATTTAAGGAACAGAAGTTTTGAAATTGGATAATTTTTCACAAGAACTTTTTGCGTTTTACTATTTTGAAAGGCCATAGTTGAGAATCGTGTTTTTTCTTTTTCTTAGGAGACATAAGAGTTTCTAAATAACGGCCCACATCAGCAACTAACTCGCGCATTTGCTCAGATATATCTGGGTGTGATTTTGTCCCAAAGAAATATTTTTCAGATATATTTTTGAAGTGGAGCACCAGTCATTTAATGCCAGCATATCATTCACGCGAATATTGTCCGGGTATATACTTAGGGGATATATCCCTGCAACATATCCCCTAATGCAGCCGCAGCTTAACTCGCGTTTCTCTGAGATTCTGTGTGATGAATTTAATGTTTATCAGAGCGTGCGTGTGCGTGCACCTGTGCTTGTAGCACTGATCAGATTTGCATAGCATTTATTATTATTATTTTTTTAAAATTATTATTATTGTCGACAATTTATGAAGCGCAGTAACATAGCCATAAGCCAAAACCAAAAACGCTGTACAGCCAACAGTTACTTTTACAATGTCCATATATATTGTATTTATTGACCTTTGCTTTGGCATATCCTAAATACAGTTCTCTGTTCCTGTGAGGTTTATAGGTTCTGACGTCACTGCACAAACTCGGTGCCGCGCTGAACAGAATTCCATCCATGGAAAAGTACCTGTCAACTCTTCTTGGTGACATTCATATAGTCAGTCGATCGCACCTGCCAGTCGTCTCATCGAATGATTACCTTTCTCAGCTGCTGAAGCTCACCGAATCTATTCAGAATCATCGGCATAAGGATGCTGCAGCATCTGGCATTCACGTGAACCTTGATGGAGTGGGGCTGGTAATTGAGTGGTGAGATTTGTAGTATTAGTAAGGTTGTTAAAACCGCTGGTATTAAAGGACCGGTTAACCGTTCGAAATAAAGAAAACCGGTTAACCGGTCATTAGCGGTAGCCAGGTGTTTTTCCCATGACTAGCCTTGACGTAGGCCACCATTGCAGACAGACTGAAGGCTGGATAGAACCAACCTACTGTGTTATCTGGATTTTTATGATGCAGATGTCAGTATTAGATTACTGTAGACCTTTCAGGGAGTGCATGAGTCTTGATATGGCATTGCAATCCACATGCCCATAGTGCTATTAGTACTCATGCCCCCTATGGCACTAATTGAAGTTACGGTGTTAACCGGTCAAGGTTAAAAAGACCGAACCATACTGTTAAGACTGGTTAACCGGTTAGCCAGTTAACTGCTAACGGAATAGAATTATATTTTATGCTGGCTGTTTAGCAACTTTGAACGATTGTACCAAACAGGGTGTGATTTGTGACCTGGAGCAGTTGGCGGGGGGACATGTCGAGCTTTGGAGGGATGTAGTGGTTGGGGAAATGTAGCAGTAGGGGGGATGTAGTTGGGCATTGGGGGGGAGATTCTCCTCCCCCCCTACAAATTGTGCCCTGGAACCAAACATCAGCATATGATCTTGGCAGCATTTAAATTGTAAATAAAATGTGACGAATGCTATTAACGTGGCTTCCCTACTCCAGCTGCGTTGATTTCAGGATAGAGGTGTTTTCGGAAAAACTTGTCGTGAGATTGCTGATTATTTGAGAACCATTAGTACTTGAGTGCTTTGAATTGTTTTAAATGTGAGGTTTAGGTGCACATAAGATGTTTGTCTGGCTTATATACAATGTGATGAGCTACATAGGTTTTGTCTATGAAATTGATTTAGTTGAAGACTTTTTGCAAAGTATTATAATTGATAATAGCAGTAACAGATGGAAGACAGAATCAGATTATATTAAATTGCCTATATGATAAACCTTTTTATCTGAATCTGCTACTCACACTAGTTATTTTGTACTGTTTGTCAATGTTAGTTAGTTAATGTAATGTAATGTAATGTAATGTAAAAAAATATTTGTATAGCGCCTCTTCTGAAAGATCACTCAGAAGCGCTTCCACAGCAAATTACTGTATATTAACAAAGAGATAAGTTTTAAGTCGTTTCAAAAAGAGGGCCATAGAATTAGGAGTTGCTAAGCCACGCATACTGGCGTCAAGAGCATTCCAAAGGATAGGGCCAACTGATTCAAAACCTCGCTTCAGGAACATGGAAGTTCGTGGCAGGGCACACTGAGAAGACCATTGGTTGTGGACCGAAGACATGGCCGACCAGGGATAGAGCTAAGGGGATGGAGTAGCTCTGAAAGGTAAGATGGAGTGGCACCATAAAGAGAGAGTGCAACCGCTCTCAACATACGAAACTCAACTCGAGCAGGATAAGGCAGCCAGTGTAAAATAGACGTCATATAATCACTAATGTGATCACGTCTTGTGACACCAGCAATCACCCTGGCTGCTGAATGAAGAACCATCTGGAGTTTATCAAGTCGCACCGATGGAAGACCAGCAAAAAGTGAACCACAGTAGTCAAGCCTTGAGCAAATAAATGCATGAATCAAAGTAGAAGCAGATGGCATGTCTAGTGTACGTCGAATCACTCTAAGCTGGCGGAGATGATAGAAGCAACTGCGACAAAGTGAGTTAATATGATCCATAAAGGTTAACTCAGAGTCAAGAATTATACCAAGATCACGGACAGAGAATTAGTTAGTTAGTTAGTTAATATGCCAACTTATATAGCACTATAGTCACAGCAGGCCAAGATCAAGAGCGCTTTACATATTGCACTTAAATGAGATATTGAACAAGTGCGTCTTAAGTCTGGTAGCGAACATTTCAAGACTAGTCGCGTTGGTCACAATGTCGGGCAGCGAATTCCAGAGGAGGGGATTCCCCCGGGTGAAAGACCTCTCCCCAAATTTCACTGTCTTAGATGGAGGGAGTACAACCAATTGGACCCGATTACAGGAACGAAGCTGCCGCCGACAGTCAGTAATGTTATGTTATGCTATTCAGACAATTTATACAGCACAATAATCAAAGCAAAAGCTTTCAAAGCAAAAGTCAAAAGTACTTTACACTTCACACACGAACGAGAAGTGTTAAGAGTTTGGGTTTATAGTTGCTTCACTAATCTAAACCCAAAACCCCGATGTTTAAACAACTTGATGAAGTGCTGTGGTGCTTATCAGAGTTTGGTTTGCGTTTGCAGTGCTACGGGACCTCTTATGATCTCTCAGTCTGGTCAGATCGTTGTGCCGTCTTCTTGTCCCGCCTTTCTCGTCATCGATTACATCAATTCGAATGCGCACAAAGCAAGAGATATCTGCACAGAGTTTAAGAGGTAAGCTGCTTTACTGAGACTTTTTCAGTAGTTACCAGGTTTTCTATACCGTTCTTCCTCATTATATGTCCAAAAATTGAAGTTGTCTTTTATGCAGTCTTGTTAATGAGATTTTTGAAAAGGTCTCGAGACCAAGACCAAGACTTTGCCCCTCTGGTCTCGAGACCATGACCAAGACTTCTGTGGGCAAACTCGAGTGCACTCGAGTTCGAGACCTAAGGTCTCGAGATCACAAGTCTGCTTTTATGTATGGTAGATAGCAATTTTCTTTGTGTACCTGCCATTTCAAGTACTAATTCATTCATTTCTTTTCAGCTCAAGATATTTTCAGCATTTTTTTCTTAAGAACCTAATTTCTGCAGCTTCAAGCTTTTTCTTCATGAGTTTAGGGATAGTCCAAGTTTCTCCACCATATAACTTGGCTGGCCAAACGTACTGTAGCATTCCAGAACCCTAATCTCTGATTTTCATTGCTAGATGTCGGTTTTTCGTATGTGTTTTAGAGTTGCAAAGGCTGTTTTGGCCATTCCCATTTTTGCTTTTATGTCTGATTCACTTTTCGCATCACTGGTAAACCAGCTTCCCAAATATTTGAATGTTGTGACTTGTTTGAATTTCTCTCCATTTATATTGATGTCACAATTGTGAATCAGATTGGAGTGTAATTATATAGAGAATATATGCGATAGAGATGGACAAGTTGTTAATTATGCCCGTTACTTTGATGCGTCTTTCAAGTGCCATTGCATTGTCTTGTGTTGTCATCGGATTAGATGCGAAACGGAACATCGAGATATCGTTAGCCGTTGTCTTACGACACTGGGCTTAGAGTCTCTTACGTCAGATTCAAACATAACGAGACAACAGATGGTTGCATGTTGTCGACGTCTGTTGCAACTTAACGACAGAAGATCGCTTGACGTGGACCTGACGTCTTGTCACCTCCGAGTCACTCACTTCTATTCAGTTATGTCAGAAGGCGACATCTGTATTCCGTGGAACTTTGACGAAAATCTTTAGGATCAGATTTACGTGTAACCGAATCGGAAGTTACGTTCTTTTATGGAGACTGGTAGAAAGATTACGGAGTTTACGGTGCAATATTGTGTATAGCAGTGAAGATGATTCTTCCCAAGTCAGTTTGTTGTGATTTGATTTAGGTGCTGCCTAATTGAAATTACTGCTTAGTGGTTACTTATTTTTTGTGTACAGAGACAGCTTGTATATTTAGAGTTGTGTTCGCTTCCAGTGTTCGAGAAGCAGGCCTTTGATAGAGTTGCGTTTTGGACTTGATTAATTACAGAGTGATTTTACAGTATCTTCTTAATGAAAAGTTACAGGCCATGTCTCTATCACTTGTCTATACTACTGTGAATTGTCTAGCTGAGTGCTTCCAAAAGTTTTCTTGACCTCAGTGACGGCTCCAGGATTTGGCAAGTGGGGGGCGTTTGGGGTGGCGACTTCTAATCTTGGGGGGCCAACCATTTGTTGTTAGGCATGCAGTATTAAGTATAGGGTCCCACCAGGGGGGCCAGGCACTCAACAGGGGGGCACGGGCCTCCTCTGTGGAGCCGCCACTGCTTGACCTTGCAACAAACCAATAGCTATGAATTTGTGGATTTTATATGAAGCTTCTAGTAAAATTGAGTTTGAGGTATTTGTTTCTAGCAGCCATTAACCTTAATTTTCAGTTTCAAGTAGACTACATTGTAGCTACCATTGTGTAAATGGACAAAATGGTCACCGCTGATAAATTTATGATCTTTTGATATCATCTGGTGGATAACTTAGCATGATTTAAAGTGGCTTAGAAGGCATTACTGCCTGTGTGAAAGCCACTAGGGGCACTAACAGGGCTTGAACCAGCTCCGTCAGCCTCCTGCTCCAGCGCGTAACCCACTCTGGCATCTTCTGTTTGTACCACCGTGCTGTGGCATGCAGTTTGAGATCTAACTGCATGGTTTTATAAAGAATTATCAAAAACTAGAAAATCTAAGTGATTATAATAATGTTATGGCTTATATTTTGATGGATTTTCACAGAATAATACCTTGTTATCAGTTCTTGTTTTGATTCCGGTTTTTTTCAAGTGTGACAGTCCGTTTTTGGACTCCAATGTGTGAAAGTTAATTTTGTTGGTGGTATGAAAGGTTTTCTTATTTAAAATTATAAATAAATTGTTATTTACGTGTGAATGTGTTGATGATTTTGGCATGTGTTCTGTATTTTTATTAGCCTGACCAGTTTTCGGGTTGAAGCAGAAATGTTTTTATCAATAAATACAGTTGATCTGTCTTCTACTGACATGGCCTAAGATCAGAAGCTGCACATATAGCATTCAAATAATTTCAAACCTTGAGTGTCACAAACTTATATGTATATAAATAAATTCTAGACTACTAATACATATATAATATAACGTTTTGTTAGCATTACTTATGCCATTAATCTAGAGCAAGTTGCCATTGCTTTCTCTGGACCCATGTTTTACCTTAGCCTAAGGCTGATGTCAATTTATCAACGCCTAAGCAATGAACGGTTTTATTGGCCGCCGGCACAGACTCGATCCCGGGAAGATCACCCATCCAAGTACGAGCCGCGCTCGAGGTTGCTTCACTTTGATGGTGTCGTAGTTTCTGTGTCCGGTAAAAGGGGGACAAACTCTATTTTCACTCTAACCTCAGGTTAGTAACCTGTAGAAAAATTGGACCGATTTCTATAACAAAAAACATGCAGTTTGAAACATGAATAAATTGACTTCAGATAGATGTATATAATCATTATGCAACAAATATTCAGTTTGTCCACCGAAAATTTGGCATGTTATTTGAACTTATTTCAGAAGTCGATATCCACGTACACTCGCCTTATATAATCGAGCATGACTAAATTTAGACAGCAGCATTACAGAGAGTTCTGGTCACTGGTCAGCTGACTCATTTCCCAGGAGAGCACAACTAATATTCTTCGTGGGACACATAATTTTCGTTCTTATCAGACAAGAGCCGGCATTTTAAACCGGCCATATAAGCCAAAATCGTCGTATAAACCAAATTCACTAGCTATGAAATATAGCCCGCTGCATCTACTTTGTCTAAAGTCATGACCTACTTAACGCCAATCCATTTTATAGGGATTTCCCAGAAGTTCATTTAATATGCGCGCCGTGAGAGACGTGATTGGTCGCCAATGACATCATTTACAGCAGGGATAATTATAAACATCTCTCGAAAAATATCGCACGCAGTAGAATAAGATATTTTAGGTTTTAGTGAAATCTTTTAATAATTCAAATTATTTTATTATATCAAACAACATAAAGATGTGTACGCACTACCTTAATCTTTTTGTCTTCGAAGAATATAGTGTGTAAGGAAATACTTGCTAAATTAATTCTTATGGCACTAAATGCGAATTGTCGTGCATCGTTTACGGACATTTTGGTATCGAAACGTAGGAGCGCTTTTAATGATGAACGACGAGAAGAGACAAAAGAGTCTCTGCTATATAGGTGAACGAAAACTGTTCTAACGGCTCTTTCCTATCTCAGACTCTAGGTAGACGTTGTTAGTTTCTTCTGCTGTGTCCGTTATAACGTCAGTTTAGTAGGAGAAACGAAGAGAGGAGATACTGTCGAAACTGTTGGGACGACTTTTGCGTGTGGTTTTTCTTTCATTTTAGTGGGATATTTTGTTTATTGTTATGATTTTGCGTCGGTGAAGATTCAGAATTTGAGACGAGGATCTCTGGACGATGGGCGCAAAGGCGAGCACCGAGACGCGAGTGAGAGGTTACGGCGGACAGGGTAATGCGACGGCCGTAGCAGGACCCGGCCCCCATGCCGTGGTCGCCGTCGGTGGGTCGGGACATCACGGGGGTCGGTCGAGGACGCGCACCCGTAGTCTTGGCACGACGGTGCATCGTGGACACCCGATCTTATTCACGACCACGGCGGCTCCGGGGTCGCCGGACTCCGACGAAAGCACTCCAGAAGACCGACCTCGAAGCAGATCCCTTGTAGGAACCGCGTTGCCTTTGCATTGGTTGTCTTTTCATGGTAGGTTTCGTATGTACTTACACTCTATAATTGTGACATTTAGCTTATTGTGATGAATGTAAGGTTTTGTTGAGTTGATTTTCCCATTCCACGAAATGTCATGAGTTTTGAAATAATCTCAGTTAAGATTGTTAAATGTCATCCTTTTGAAATTATAAAATTTCTGTCAAATGGTCTTTGGTTTGTGTAATCAGGCCTGATCAAATATAGTAATACTTGGCAAGATTTGTCAATTTTATTATGAACCAGGACTGCCTGAATATGAAATCTACTCAGAAGTTCCTGTTCCAATTTTATTTTAATTTTCTAGAGTTTGAATGGAGGAGATACAGTAGCTTTGGCTATTGTGATCATTGTTCTGTGAGGACAAGAGACAATAAGTCCATTCATAACTGAGCTGCATTGATGAAAGGCTGTGTAGACAAAGAGAAAGAGAAATGGGTGAATGGAGTTCTTTTTCATTTTCATTATGCTAGTTTTCACTGACAAAAGAACACTGGTCTATGGTTTATGTATATCATGTCTGTACTGAGATTTGAAAAGGAGAAAAGGAAGACCAAGAAAAACATGGATAGAAAACTTAAAATTGGATGCAGGAGAAATGCAAATGAACTTCATCCAAATGACAGGGGGGCTGCAAGAGACAGACAGAAGTGGAAGGAACTCGTTCAGACCTATCTTCCAACCCAATAGGAAACGACAGAATGAAAGAAAGGAGAAGAAGAAGAAGCTGAGATCTCTTCATTGGTTACCAGTCAGGCAAGGAATTGACTTTAAAATCTGCTTTATCATCAGCAAGGTTTTATCTTCAAACCAGCATTCATCTCAGGACCTTGCTCACTGTCCTGGTTCAAAGACACTTAGCCAGGTCTTCAGATGCACTAACTCGGCAGATAATGCACACTTGTACCACTCTTGGTAAGCGAGCTCCATTTGCATCGCTCTTGGTAGGTGCACGCTTTCATTGGGTTAACCGAGAATATGGAATTCACTCGCAACATTGGTCTGCTCCACTGAGTGTCTTACGTTCAATCAATCAGTCAGTAAATCAATCAATCTGTTTATTAGTATCAAAGTCAGAACCAAAGATCGTCAATATCACAATTTAATATAGGAAATAAATTGTCAAGGGAAATGCTAAAATATGTAATATTTCGATATTTGATAAGTTAGATATTTGATATTATAAAATTGACGTTAAATGATTAAGATACTAAAAGGGAGAAGCAGGAGAAGAGAAACATTATCTGTCCAAAGCCTGCTTTCCCTATTAACTAATATATCAAATGTAAACAAGTTCAACCCCCCAGACTAAAAATGCATCTGTTCTCTGTTGCCTATCTGCCATGACCGGGATCAGAAAATTGGTCTGACTTATTGGATATGACAGAGGGGGAATTACGATTCAAATCTGGAACGACCACCAACTGATGCCAAGCACATTACTAAAATGGAGCTATAGAAGTTCACTGATAATAATGTATTGGTACATCCTTACCTTTTAAGTCATTTTTGAGCACATTGTCCTCAGATTTGGAGATGAATTCCAGAATGTCAAGGGTCTCATAGTGATCTAGTCATTGGCACAGACCTGGTCAGAAAAGCGGTCATGTCCTAATTTCTCAACATAAAACACATTGACTTGTCATACTTTTCAGGATGATAAAGATGCAAAAAGGCACAAAAAACTAATGATGACCTGTTTTAGCATTTTTTAAAGCAAAAAACACATGTCCACAATGTCAGGACATGAGGACATGGGTAATAGTTTGCATCCATTGGTTTAATTCATATTTTATTACTATAATAACAATACTGACTATCAGATCCATGGTTTTTAGTCTCTCTCTATAGCATTTTGGTTTGTGAAATGCCCCAAGCACCTACTGTATATGCATAATCACTCCAGAAACACTTTATACTTAATATATATATATATATATATATATATATATTATATATATATATATAGTCAAAAGTCCTGATTGCACAATCAGGACTTTTAACTTTGGCCCACAAAACACTATTGGGTACAAAATCTGACCTGTTGTGGAAAATGCTTGGATATGCTATTGGCCTGGGTTCGATACCACTGGTGCAGATTGGACATTAATATGACTTGCGTGGCACTGGACTAATGAACTGTATTGAAGGGCTATATAAATTGATGATTTTATGTTTGGCTTTGCCAGAAGACACTTATAATTATCTTTATAAGTAGAAACTCTTCTCTTCATTGATATTTAAATCTTCTTTCATTAAGTGTGTGCTCGTCCATGTAGCATATTTTCAACCCCCTCCCCCTGTTGCATACACTGTATATACACAAAATCCAACCCTCCTCAGTGTGTATGTACCGGTACTATATGGATTTGAAAATCCTTGTGTTACAATTGTGACTCATGTCTGTTTTAGTTAATGGCATTAGAATCAGCCCTATTTCGAAATGAAATTCCTGAGGAACTTATTTAGAGGATATATCTTGTGTCTCTGGCTAATTGATGAATTCTTTATTTACTTATATCAGAGTCTTTGCTGAATGTGAATGAACAACATGGTTGTTGACATATCCCATTATTTTAATGAATTAACTTTCAGAGCATGATTGTTTGCAAGAAATGTAAATATTTGATTCTCCTGGAACACCCAGACAAGTCTGGCAGTTTCTCATTAAGTCTATTTGCCTAAGGTGATTGTGTTTTAATAAGGTATCCAGTCCAAGGAACACAGCCATGGTTTTAATTTAATATCTTGTATTCAATGGTGGTTTATCAGTCCCAGTGCATGTTCTATCTGCTAGTTATCCAGAAAGAAGACTATATTTTTGACGCATGTAAAGAGTCTCCAATGCCAATGGTGGTGGGTGCTTACCCCACCCCCACCCCATCTCCACCTTATGGCCAAACCAAATCTAGGATTTGTTGCTGTTGTATTATTTCAGTTTAGCAACATGAGAGTAATGTTTATCTAATACAATCCTTGAAGAGGGAGTGGGGTTCTTATCTTTTAAAAGGAACAAAACATGGATATAATTTTGTACAATGTATAAACTGTATGCGACTTGCTTCACATGACCACTTGTGGCCAAGTACTTGATATTTGTTGACTGTTGTTGGATTCACCTTCAAATAGGACAAAATTTTAAAGAATTCTCTAATTTTACACGTAAATTATGTTGTACTTTGTGTGTAAATGCCCAGTAACTGTTCTACATGTATTTTCAGAGTGGTTGTGAGAGTGGTTATCATTGGTTGAATATGGCACCTCTGTGAGGTGGCCAAAAATTTTAATTGATTGTAACTAGATGTATATTTTGTATATATCCACACAAAAGATAGTATCTTAAATTGATTGCTCTATTTTTTAGATTTATGGGCTTATGTGCATACCTGATGCTCATTCTGACTTGCTGCCTTAAAAGATTATGTTAGAGACATGCTGTTTTCATTTCCAGGATGGTTTCTACTGGCAACCTACTTATAGAATTGTGTCTAGTTATACGCTTTGAGTTGCCCATACTGTCCGAGGTCTTTTAGTTTTAGTGTCATAACTTCTTTTTGGTATGGACATCTTGACTGTAACTGATGTGGTGGTTATCCACTTGAACTCCTGTCTGTGTTTACCAAACACTATCATTTGGCTGATATTTTCAAATCTGAGGTATATTAAAATGCATGGCTCCTATACCGTGATTCGGCATTATGCGTATTTTATTTCCGATGATAAAATACATGTAATACACATGCGGCAAAATTAACGTGCATTAAAATATGTTGCCTCACAGTATTACTATTGATATCAGCCTTTGTATGGACTGGTGAAAAATCACATGTAGAAGCATTCTTTACACAGAATTGGTCGCAGAGCTTTCCGGTTACATTGTTTTGCATTGTGGTATGGTAACATTGTTTGACTGTTGAGAAACAGTTGCAACTTACTTTCAACTGAGTTTTTTAAAGCAAAAAATGCACATGCCCACAATGTCAGGACATGATGACATGGGTAATAGTTTGAACCCATGGGTTTGGTTCAGATGTAATAATGACCAATTTTTGTTCATCATCATTACGATGATGGGTAGTGGACTGTTCTGCAAAAGTGTAAACCCTCTGCTGATGGTAAAGGTATGACACATTTGCTCGAAATGTTTGGTTCAGCCTACCATATTTACTGAAGGTGAGTAGAGTACCGGTAGATGGCTCTGGGTTCAGAAAGATACACACAGGTGTGCACATTACAGTACTATAACTTGTTTAGTATGCAGGTATAGTTTTTTTTGGTGTTCTTAGGAATGGACTCAGCCGAAACATTATTGTGCCCTTCCCCCCTCACCCAACACTGGAAAAGAAGTGCCTGTAATATACCTCCGGATGCTGTGTTTTTCTACCTGATTTTAGCCCCTCTCGTTCCTCTCCTGCTTGGCTGTTTTGTGTCTCAGACATCCCTTATTTTTTAAATTGCTCGCGTGACTATGAATCATCCGTGGGCGTCCTTGACATTTCATTGTCTGCTTGAGCCATGTCTAAGATGTACCAGTAGTAGTTCGGTGGTAGTGGTTCCTTTGTGCTGTGAGAGGAAGAGGGTTTATGGGTTCAGAAGCAGACACCTAATCCTGAAGCTTAAGGATCCAGAGTTACATGGAATAAAGCTTTATAGCCATATGGACACTGTTTGCTTTGTTGGATAAATTTGCTCAAATCTATTGCTGCCTTGCAGTGTGATTCATATTGTGATTCATTCCTGCAATACTAATGTTAATGCTCTATGGGTTTGGTTAAGAACACCTTTAAAAAACATTGCTGCCAGCATTACTCATCTCCTATCTTTTCTTTGTATTGGTCTCAATGACTGAGTTTTTTTTTGTTTGGACCACAGCCTGAAAATTTTGCCTCCTGTAGGATTATTTTCAACCAGTTTTGGGTTGAACCCCTATAAACCCACTGCAGATTGAATCACCATTATTAACCTGATGAGATTTTCTTTCTGTACATCTGTAACACTACCATTGTTAATTGCAGGTCTGAACCATGAGATAGTGGGCGGCCGCTCAAATTGACCAATAGCCAGCTCAACCTTGTCTCCTGTGATGATACCTTGATACACAGTGGCAATTGGTCAATTTGAGAGCCAACTTCCTCCAATCCTCATTAGTGGTTAGGACCAGTTAATTAATGATTTGTAAGTGGCTCAATTATGAAAAAGACAATGCTTGAGTTTACAGTCAGTGATTAAGAACAAAGAGTCAGGAACAAGTTAAACACTGCACCTGAGTATCCTATATAAGGGCAATATATAAATTGGCCACTATGCTACATTGCATTTTATTGCATTGCTGATAAAATTCAGACTCCAATACCCTTATTGGCCAATGGCCAGGATCAAGATTTATATATACCAAGAACAAGCCCTTGCAAATGAAATTAAGCCATGAAGAAATCATTAAGATCTGCATACTGAAATGTATGCAGAATGCGTAAAATATGCAAGTGGAATGAACGAAGTAGGTTTTCCAGGCCACTGATTAAGTGTGTGGTCTGAGATTCCAATGGAAATATATATCACCTGCTTCTGATTAAGTTTTAGTTCTGTATTGGATTGACCTAGGCAGTTGGACCATTGAGATACAGTTTGCTCCTGGCAGTGACAGGATCTTGTTTTCAGCAGAGATTGTAGTTTCGGACCGGTTGTATTGAATATTGTATTTCATAGTTGCTTTACAAATTTCCAGCCCATTCTGTGGTGTTTGCATATATGCTGTCGGTAGCATATCATTAGCAAATGTTGTCTAGCATTTTCTTAGCGGATGTGCCCATAAACTGGTGAAAGCCATCAACCGGCTCAGAACCTGTCAGGATTTTTTATGGCATTAAAATGACTTGGGCTCTGGTATGCCTAGTATGGGCTTAACTGTTGAATGAAGAGAGTTGTCAAGCCAGCTACCAGGGCCTATATGTTTGTCTGAGAAACTGCTGTATCTGTGAGCATAAAGCAAATATTATTGTCTTGTGCAAGACTTATATTATGACATTCTAAGGAGTTGGTTTCTAGTATATACAGTCTAGAGAATGTCATAAAGTAATATTAAAATTCCTGGGAAGAAATGTTATGAATGCTTCCTCAGATAAAATATACTTTGCCCCGTTGAAGCTCTTCAGATCAGTTTCTGAAATATTTTATTTATTTTGTCATTTGTGGAGATTGGCTTTGAGCCGTGTGGGACATGCTGCTGTTGCAATGTGGTATATGAGTGAGACTTGTATTTAAGCTGTGTGCTTTTCATTATTAATTTTATTTTGTGTATCTGTATGTTGAATTGACGTTATATTCACTGTTGCCCTGTTACTCATTTAACAATCAAGTTATTTTTTTAATTTCAGGCATAAAATGCCCAGTCTGTAATAAAATTGTCCAGTCTGAGGATGTAGAATGTCATCTTGTCATATGTCTGACCAAGCCTAGAGTAAACTACAATGGTAAGCCACAGATTCTTCATTCAGTTTATTTATTATTAAGTAGCTACCTGTGGTGTAACATGGGTTGCCAGCACCCATGTACAAAATTGGAAAATTGTGCCCACATCCAACTGATTTCCTCCTCACTTCCCAAAAAAGCCTTGACAAGAGAAAAAATGTCATTGCATCCAAATCCAAGATTTGCCACCCCTTCTGTTGTGCTCCCCGGACCATCTTCCCAAAAAAGCCTTGACAAGCAAAATAAACAAAACAAAAATGTCATCCATGCTTATTTATTATTTATTTTTCAAGATTTGCGCCCCTTCTGTGTGCTGCCTCTGGTAAAACCCATATAAACCATTGGTGCACCACTGGTAGCTACACTACTATAGGGTGGCGCAAAGAAACCGTACTAGTCACATTTAGGTTTGCATTTAATATAGTCCTTTTTTGCACCACCCTGTACATCTACTAAACAACGTACTGGTTTAGATACTAAGACGGACTTATGGAGGTGTTCTGCTGATGTTAGGCAGTGTTCCAGAGGGCACTTTACTTACTTTTAGTTTATGGCCTTATGGTCATTATTGTTGATTTTACTGTTTGATGCCAATGCATGTTTTAATACACCAGACAACAAAGACATTATTCTGAAATACTGCTGCAAGGAGTGATGCTAAATCTTGTTCTTGACCTTGCTCACAAGTACCCTTGATGACCAACTTTGAATCATTGTCCTTTAACGCGTTGAACGCTAGGGACGTCAACTGACGTCCTTATTTTGGTTTTTCAGGGCGCTAGGGACGTCATATGACGTCCTTAGTTCAATGCCAAATATCTTAGCTTATACGGATCTTGGATTCATTTTTCTGCTTCCTCTAGCTACTAGAATGAGTGACCGATCAAGAAAAGCAAATTCTATAGAAAATGTATGAATATTTGCCCTATAAACACCTGTTCAAAAAACCACAATATACTCATGCTTCGCCGCCTCAATAAAGAAGCTCAATTCGCTCCATGCTAATTATAATAGCAGTCTTGGTTTCACTTGAGATAGGTGCGCCGTCTATTGCAGCAGGTGGACTAAGTGACCAATCGGAAGCGCCACATTCTACTGAAGAACGTCGATTGGCCTTCTAAAAGGCCCACCTTCTAAACCCCACGCCTCAGCTTCAATATAAATACCCCAAATAACTTGTATCACCATAGACGTAATGCCGTCAGCGTTTTTGGACCAGATAATTGAGGTCCTTACTAAGGTCCTGGAATTTATATCAACTATAGCGTCCATTTTGCCACAATAATTGCCATTTTTATTGCTTTGCATTCTTGACCCGTGACATTGATTGTTTTATCCAATCGCCATTGTTGAGATAACTACTAGTCCCTGACAAGGTCTACGTTACGTTGTTTCCTCGGTTATGGAGCACATTACAGACCACCTGCACTTTTTCGTATGAATTGGTGCATACCTGAGGAAAGAGAAAGTCATTCTAGTAACAGGTGGCTCTAGCCTCTAAACACTTGCATCTGTTTCAAGATATTTTCCTCTGTTGGCGTCTAACGTGATCGGGCCTTGGGAATAATCTAACGGCTGTCACTCACTTCACGCATGATCGCACGCATTTTGTATAGGAACTGGAAAGCCACGAGGTCGTAGACTCTCGTCAATAGTATCCGCGTCTGAGTTATTTAATAGGCCGCAGTCAACGTGTTAATAAATGGGTTGGTCATTGCCTTTGTTCTTGATCCTTGTGTGTTGAGGCCCTTATCCTTGTCCTGGTCTTTGTGGGCTCAATCCATCACTGATAGGCAAGCCAAGTATTGGGTTAAAGTTTTTATTTTCGACAGGTCCAGTCTGTGGCTATACCAATCTGTTAACAAGAGCTGTCAATAGACATGTACCGGAAGTACTGTTCATCTTCTTCTTGTTGTGGTGTCTCTCTTGGTATTTTACAACTTTCTGGGTGCTCTAAAGGTGCATGTTAGGTCTCACAATAAAACCTATTATATGTAATTTATGTCCAAAACTAAATTACGTGTATTGTATGTAAAAATGCATGGGCGGTGGCTTCAAGCTTGAACATACTTCTTTGATTACGTCATGTGACATAAGTATTTTGTTGCAATAATAGAAATTTTTGGTTGCAATTATTGGTCTAGACTCTACAGGATATTATTATGTAGGCCCGTGTTTCCCTAGCTCTGAGTTGCGGCCCAAAAATGGGTATCATTGTGTTTGCTTTTCAATAACTTAGCATATTTTATTATCAGAAGTAAAATGCGTATAATACGTACGGCCATATCTTGGTGTTTTGGGGCTTGTTTTTGATGTTGTCTGCCAATTAAAATCCATTGCAAGCGAGCAATCGCTTCTTGAATATGCAGAAGTCCTTGTGATTCATTGTTTTGGTGCAGACTTGCTGAAGATGTGGAGATAATGACTTTTATAAACAAAAACTATGCCTAGATTGCATCAGTGAACTGAATGTTTGAAATTCAGCCACAACATTCACGTCTGTAACCAGAAGTCTACTTTATTAACGGTTACCATTTTTGTGGGGCGGTAAGATTGGCAGATGGTAACTAGTTAACAACATTGGCCTGTACAGCTGATGAAAGTGAATTCCATGGACGCCATGGGGTTGACTCAGCCTTCTCTCACGGCAGTGATAAGAATGAGTAGCAATGGAAACATTGTGAAAGTAACCATAGGTTTGGCGGAAAAAGCTGGCCACTGTCCGCTGATGTACGGCTTAACCACCTGTGTGCTGATGGCTCAGAAACCGGAGATCAACACCGGACCCTACAGGCAATGAGCCTGTGGCTGCCCCTTTTGCTATTTTGGTGTCTATTGAATGCTGCAGAGCGGCTGAATGCAAAGCCTATGTTGGTTGGTTGGCCTGTGTCTGTTAATCAACAGAATTAACTTCTGCAGTACAGTGGATCCCACTTAATCGCATACCGCTTAATTGCTTAACCTGCATAATCGCATAACAACATAAATACCCGAACCAGTGTTTTATGTGTACAATTAATTATCAGACGTCCCGGCTATTCGCATAGCCCAGTTAATCGCTTAAGCAAGGCTTGCACGACACCTATGCAGTTAAGCGGGTTTCACTGTATTTGTTTATTTTTCAGCTAATAGTTTTTGAAACACTGCTGCTGGAAAATATTTATTATTGACTCCTGCATTGTGTTATCATCGTTAGTACTCAGTGTTCAGTTGTTTCTTGGTAGAGTTAGTTTCACTTTCACTTGTTGATTCTGAAAAAAACTACGTTTTTGAAGAAGACGTTAGGTTAACGTTACCACTGAAGCCAGTTTTATCAACACTCAACAATGACTAAAATATTATTAAATAAATAGAGCTGTAACTACAGAACTTGTATTTACTCAAACCCTTGTCCTCATGCATATTATTAAGCAGATGCAGTTATTAATACAGTTGCTATTAATACTTATAGCAGCGTTAACAGCAACAGGGCAAACTACTCTAGATTAATGGCTTAAGCCACCTGGATTGCTGCTTGTCTAGAATATGGAGATCAGTGCTGGACCCTACACTCCATGCTCCTTCAAGCATGGGACTACCTTTACCTTTATTAAGCAGGTGTTAGAGGTAAATTGGAAATGTGAGCTCAGAATATGCTGCTCTAGGCCTGGGTTGCTCTGACTGAGTTATCTATTTGTGAAAACTTCAACTCAGTTGCTGTTGAGGGAACATTGACTTGCAGGTTGTAATGTAAAGTTTGGCAGTGATGCAAGCTTTTTAAATTTTACCAAATATTAGCTAAAAATTTGACCAAGGTACAATCATTTGTTTAAGATGGCTAAGTAAAGCCCACTGCTATATGTGCTTTCTAAAAATGGGGGTTTTGTTTTATGAATTGTAGATACTATTAGTGACAGGGTTACCTAAAATGATTATGATTTTGTTGATTATAATCAGAAGATTATGAATGTTTCTGTGGAAATGAGGATTAAATTGAATTTTCATTGTTTCTTGAATTCACGATAAAGTTACGTGGTCACTATTATTGTTTCCCATTCTAAAAATTAAAGCACTAACATATTTCTTTGTGAGATTGCCCTGCTTAACTTGTTAAAAAATTATTAGGAATTTCTCTGAATGGTTGTTTGACCACATTATACCAGAATATATCAGTATTATCATCTTTGATCAGGTCAACATAATTTGAGAATCTGTAACCTGAAGAAGTGTGTGGAAAATTTTCTGGCATTATTTGCTCATGAAATGGTCGGGCAAATTTTATGAGTTGTGGATTCTTGATTTTTATTTTGTCATGTAAAATTGCATTGCTCTGGCATGCCTTGTGCATTCCTTATTAGAATCTAGACTTGATAGCATTAGATAAAACTTCTTCACACTGGTCAGAACCACCTTGCTGAACCAGGCAAAATCCGTTAAGGTCAGGCACATTATAATATAACCCTGAACATGACTACTCTTGCATTCATTAAGTATGGGCACAAGTTTGATGATAATTTTAGATAACTTAGGCTTGCCTGATAGTTACCGGTAGTTCTTCAGTGCAATTTCATATTTGACATGACATCTTTATTTCTTTCTCCATAATTTCTCCACAACTTACATAAAATATGAACAAAATAACATGTACATAAGCCTATGGACTTATCTAATAATAGCATTGTAACTAATCAGAAGGTTGAGAAAGAAATAAGAAATGGTTACTGAAGGGATCATGGATCCCGCATGAAAGTAACCAGTTCATATGAAATGTTATAATGATAGCAAACATAAATTAAGAAATTAGTTTCATAATTTGAATTTAAGTAAAATTAACAAACATAGCATATAAGTGTCTGTAACAAGGTAGACTATAGATTAAATTAAAGTTAAAAAAATTGTCTAATCCTGTAGAATTATTTGTTTGGGTTAAACAGTGTTAGGTTTGATATATTTTTAATCTGAATAGGGAGATTGTTCCATATGTGTGGGCCACGTATTTTTATTGTAAAAAGCCTAGTGTTAGTCCTTGCAAATGGGATAGATATTTTATCACAATTTCTTACATTGTACATGTTTCTTTTATTAACTGTTTTAAAATACTCCTCTAGATAAAATATTTTGGGTAGCAGATTATTTATGTATTTGTACATAAATATCGCACTTTGATGTTTATAAATATTAGTGACATTCAGTATATTTAGATTTTTATAAAATGACTAGCATTTATTCTATTCTATTCTACAACGATTTGTATAGCGAGTAGCATATCAAGAGCGCTTTACATGGGACAATTTAAGTTTAGTGGCGAATGAACCGAAGGAAGTGTCTAAGGTCACTGAGTCGGGCATTCCATAGGAGGGGGTTGCCTCGCGTGTGACGGACCTCTCTCCGAACTTTAAAGTAGACACCGCGTTGGAGTTGTCGGTCGGCGATCGTCCGTCTGCGCACCAAGGCAGATAGATACTCCGGGCAGGTAGGGTCGTGGAGGCCCGGAAGGTCAGGCAGCACCGTTTGAAGACGCGATTCGCTCCGGGATCCGAAGCCAATGGAGCTTGTCTTTAGTAGTGGTGTCGCGTGGTCGCGTACCTGACTCCGAAGATCAGCCGGGCAGATGCGTTAACGACTGACTGCAGACGAGCCAGCTGGTAGTCGGGGAGACCCAGAGGATGCTATTACAGTAGTCCATTCGCGATAGGACGAGAGCGTTTGTCGGTATATAGCGGCGGATCTCCTGATCTTCGCGTTTTATCAGGTGGCCCGCGAACGATAATGTAGGAGGACACCGGAGTCGCACCTCAGTGGAGACAGCAATCTTTGCGGCGTATCTGGTGCTATCTCCTTGCTGATCCAGAGAAGCTTTATTTCTGGGATTCAGTGCCAGACGGTTGGCAGCTGTCCACTGCTCGATCTCACGAACGCAGTCGAGAAGGCGGTCCGCAGGCGTTCAGTGTCAGAGGGTGGACAGGAGGAGTAAACCTGCCCGTCATCAGCGCGTATGCATGTGGCGAGGCCAAACGAGTCCGCGATTTTCCGCCACGTGAGGGCGAAGAACCCAAGGCGGATCCCTGAGGTACCCGCAGCGAACAGGTTGCGGGGACGGACTGAGAGCCCGCCCAGCTGACTGACTGCGATCTCTCCGTGAGGTAATCGCGAGCCACGACAGAGCACGGCCGTTGATCCCGTGGAAAGCTCGAGTCGGCGTATCAGGATGTACAATAGTCGACCGTGTTTTATCGAGAAGGCAGAGGAGAGCCAGTTCCCCATTAGCGATCGCGTCAACGATGTCGTTGAAGATCCTTAAGAGGGCCGTTTCGGTAGAATGGCCCTCTCGATAATGCTTCGGCATGAGTCCGTTCTGGGCCAGGTGCGTGATGAGTTGCTTGTTCACTATCCTCTCAAGCAGCTTTGACAAAAACGGGAGGTTAGCGACCGGTCTGAAATTGGCCTCGTCAGTTTGGTCCAGATCTGACCGCTTTAGGTGAGGACGGATGATGGCGTGTTTCCACGACTGAGGGAACTCGCCTCTCGCTAGAGAAGCCGTTAGCAGCGTCGTTAGCAGCAATTTGAATACCTATTTGAAAAGGCTATTAACCTAATTGCTTTATTTTGCAAAATTTGGATTTTTTCTGTAAGTATGATTCCATATTATGTTACAATAGGTTAGGTAGTGGTGTATCAGAGTGAAATATAATTTCAATAGAGTTTTTTTATTTACAAATTTCATGATATGTCTAATAATATTTGTGTTTTTGGATAATTTTGAGGCAATTTGATCAGTTTGATTTTTTTATATATCGGTACTTAAAGCAAATTACATATACAATAGAAACTTTCTTTCTAAGGGTTTGTAAAAATTAGTTTAGGGTACAATTTGTATTCTGACTAAGTGTTTCTTTATATCTTTGCACTGACAAGTTCTACAGTTTCAAATAATGCCTGGTAATTGATGTGCGTTTGTGTATGCAATGCTTTGTGTGTCATTGCTGTCTTGTTTCATGTGTGCCTGCCCAGGTATATTTGTTACCAGTCTTTCTGATTCTGTGAAATGTAATTTCATAGAAACTTTGATGTGAGAATGAATCAGCGTGATTTCACAAGCCAGCATGACACCATAAGCTGGCTTTTTCGTCTCCTTAGTCACTCTGTCCTGAACTCAGATTTCATGACATGTTGAAAACTTTATTTATCTTTCTAATACTGCTTTCACTTTGCACTTTCCAGTGATGTGACAGCATTTGATGTGATTTACACCTACTGCATGTTGTTTACATTTTGTGGGTGCATGGTGTGTTAGGACTGTTGGCATTCCCCACCATATGATGAACCATGAATGATGAACCATGAACTGGTCAACATATATTTGGAGTCTTGCACCTATGCAATTGTTTGCTTGCATACTCCAGTGAGCACAGACTTGTCTGAGAAGGGCACAAGGCTATGTAATGTTTTGTAGAGGATTGCATATTAAAGATGGCAAAGTCCATCTGTATGGGCCCACTCAAGCCCATGCTCTGGTTCAAGTCAAGCCCCCTGCCCCCTTAACAAGGAAACCCTATGATCTGTTGTGGACCCAAGAAGTCAGAAATCTTCAGGGTTGTCCGTGAGAATTGTATTACCATGGGAAATGTCCCATTGGATGGGATGGTTCCATTCCATCCCATTTAAAATTTGTTTAGAAAATCTAACTTTTCAACTTTCTGTTATTGGTTAAAAAGTCACTGAGTTTTAATTTATGTGTGTTTGCCCTTTTTAAATATAGGAACAGAAGCACTCATAGCTAATAAAATTTTTGATTCCTTCCTTCTTGTTATTTTAAAGCTCATCATTGCTTGCTGCAAATCATAAGCGGTTATTTGCAGCAGGTCTCTGGAATTTGTCTTTTAAAACAATGAGCCTATTTGTGGCCGCACAGATTAGGCTGAAACAAAAGCTATGAACTTTCACCCTCTGTTTCATCAGAAGAGATTTCTGAACTGACATTTGACAAAATTGTTTACTGATTATTTGATCTACTTCCATTCCACTACCACTAGAGATACCCTGATATGCCTCTGGCCACAATCTCAGACTATAGGTCCTTTACTGATTACAGTGGGAAGATGGCAGATTGGTAACAGGCTAGATCTCTAATCCTAACCCTGGTATCCCCCCGATGCGCAAATTCCTAGTGCACAAACTCCCAGGTGCGCAAACTACTGGTGCGCATACTAATGTAGACCCTTTTTTCTGGGGTATTCGCTCAGTCAACTCTGCTGTGAATGAATGTATCTCTGTCTACTGCAGTGGTTCTTAACCTGGGGGGGTACTTGGAAGACATTGTGGGGGTACTGAATAATCTGGAAATAAAGTATGTTTAAAGACTTTTACTACAAGTTACCTTACCCCATATACTATACAAATGCTGTAGAAAATTTTGTACTAAATTAGAAATTTTAAAGAAAAGGCCCCTTTCTGGCAATTTGTAACAGACGTTTGTTGCAGTTTATAATTATTTTCAATATATTGCAAACTTTTGTCTGGGATAAGGTATGCTGGTAGGGGTTACTTTGTTCTCTTATACTTGTTTCAGGGGTACGTAATTAATCATAAAAGGGTTAAGAACCACTGATCTACTGTCTGCTATTTGGTCAAAGAAAAGAGTGATGGAAAGGATAGCATCTTACCTGCCAACCATACTAGATGGCTGATTTGTAGTGCCTATACTGGATACAGTCATTCCATCATTCAGCCAATGTCATAAAAAATGAAGGCACTGGCTGTCCAGTTCACTTATGAGATTTAAGTATATGGAGAGAATTTCCCTTAGAACTTTAGACATCGAAAAAAGTTGTCTAACACATTTGTAAAGGAAACCTGGTAGTCAGGCATGCAGCTTAGCTTTAAAAATGATCAAATGAACTTTTTAACTAAAATATTTGAATATAGAATGTATTTTATATTGTCTGTCAAAAATTCAAATTTTGCAGGAATTCTGTCGCAGATTGCATTTGCAAAAGCAATAGGTGACACCTTAGCTGAAAATCTATTAAATGAATTTCTCAGATTCTCAATATTTGTCAAGGGCTGTGCATGTACCTTACGAGACTTCTCAATGGTATTTTGTGAGTCTACATTAGGTACATGGCGCCGATATTTGCACAACTACAAGGCAAAGCAACTTGCAGTTGACCTGTTTTTAACTGTGATAACAACAGAACTGTTCTTGGCACTTAAGGACTTTTACAGAGACTAGGTTTCTCTTGGAGAAGAGAATGAAGATAAGTAGCATCATGTCCACGAGTGAGTAAGTTTGTTGTATTGCTAAATCACTCGAATGTGCATAACTAATTTAAAACACAGATGACTTCAAGACAAGATACTACCGAAGAGTGATACAATGTTGTTGTTGTTGTTATTTTATGTCGTTAATTGTTTGTTTTATTTTGCAGATGACGTTCTTCAGGAAGATAAAGGAGAATGCGCTATTTGTTTTGAAGAACTACTGCAGGGAGAGACGATCGCTCGATTGCCATGTTTATGCATCTACCACAAAACGTTTGTGTTTTGTTTCATTGCAGCTTTTCTGTGCATTGGTACTTGAACAATCCAGGCAGTTTACAGTGAAACTTATCTAATGCAGCATCCTGGGGGGGCAGTGTTTAATCTAGACTCTGGACTCCGAAGGGGGAACTGACAAGGCCGGGGAGGGAAGTCAGCTAGGGGGCTGCTGTTAGTTGATGTAGTGTGCCAAAGTTTCTGGAGTGGAATTTGAAATTTCCGGGGGAAAGGATCTGTGGCTACTTCATTGTTACAGTCGGTCATAGAAGAATAAGTTTTTTGACTTGGCAGAAGCCTGGATTTGATCAAATATCTTGCATATGGTTTTGATGATGATGAATAAAGCTAAAAATCATGACACTAGTTAGGCTTGACTGTAGTCAATAACTATAGGACATTGTTCAGGGTCTCAACTTATTTAGTTAATATGTGGCTATTGTTAATACTTTTGTGTATCCTAGTCAATTTTATCCAGCATCCCAAGCTGTCTTTATTATCAATTGCACAGTTTAATTTTGTTTGCCTGAACTAGAAGCTGGTTAGTTCCTGTTTTTACGGTTTTATGTTTCAGTGAAGGGCATTCTGTGTCAACATTTGCATAATGTACTTATCTGCCTAATGTATTTGAGGCCAAATTATTTTAATCACCACGCACATGAAGCAATTCTAAATAGCAGTCATTAGTATTTGCCTGGAACCAGGAACTTCTATATATTAGAAGTACATGCAGGCCTGAAACATATCCTTTGGATATGTTTATGTGTTTATATTTATTAATTAATGGCTATCGCATACATACATGCATGGACATACATACATGCATGCCCCACACTAATGCATGCACATGTGTATATTTGCATTAATGGATATAGTGTCTTAATCTAGTGTCCGAGTTCTCCCATTCCCTTAAATCCATGTAATTAGGTCAACAAAAACACCTCTATAACCACGCTTGGTTCTAGGTTGCTGTGTGCAAAAAGTACTTTGGTTACCCAGTTATTCTGTGCTGCCGTTTAAATTGCGCAGTAATCTGCATGTGTACTAAGGCCCTGTTTCTGTGGATCTGAGACCTTTGGCTGTATGTATGATTAGACTGAATACACTGAGGTTATTTCAAGGTTTCTCTAACTTTTTGGGACTGTGGCCCACTTCAGCACTTTTTTAATGTGCAGGGATACTGCAAACATTGTGTCAACTAAAAGTGGATAAAACACTAATCACTGTAATATAGGCCTTGAATGAATTGCAGGTATATACATTTCTTGAAACAAAACCTACCCTGCACTTCCAACTTTGCAATGCTAGTGACATATTATGGTGTTGATTAGAAAATGACACTTGAATCTAATTTCACACTATCCCTCGACCACTGGACTGAGCCCTGCCACCCACTTTTGGGTTTGTGACCCACAGTTTTGGAAACACTGGAAGTCATCAAATAATAAATTATTTCCTGAAGTTTTATGAGACTTCCCAAAAATGCACTTTACACATGCAAGGAAGGTAAAAAAAAGAGGCAGGTCCAGAAAAAAGGGATAGACAACACAAAAGAAGATTTCAAAGAAAGACAACTGACAATTGCAGAAGGAAGAAAACTAACATTTGACAAAAAAGCCTGGAAATGTTTTCTGACTAGTTATTGCCACTAATGAGTTGGCAGAGGGGGCACAGGTCAGATGATGATGATGATGATGATGATGATGATGATGATGATGAAGTCATCTGGGTCATCCTAATACAGGCTTTATCAATTTATTTGGGATATTTAGTTAATTTTATGATATTAATGCGTTCTTTTTTGACGATTGCAGGTGTATCGACAAATGGTTCAAAATCAACAGATCTTGCCCGGAGCATCCCAGCGACTGAAGCGCAATGCTGCCGCAGCTGGAATGGCACTGATTCTGATATGCATAACTAGACTAAACTTTGTTGTTTAACGGGACGCAGTGACGTGAATACGTTTTATAGGCTATGTCAGTGGCGGTTCCACATGGGAGGACAAGTGAGGATGCGTCCCTCACCGGACTTACTTTTTTTCCTTGTGAAACCTATTTTTGGGTAAAAGTCTAGTAAAACTAACTGCAAATGACCTTTTTTACCTTGTCAACCAATTTTTCGGTAAAAGTATAGTCAAATTGGGGATAAAATTCCCTTTTTTCAGCCTTTTTCAGAAAAGTTTATTGATTTTTCCTTCTATTTTCATCCCCCACCAACTTTCTATGAATTCATTTAATCTCCCCACCAAAAAATCTTGGAACCGCCACTGGGCTATGTGCATGGTATATATCAGAGCGTATCCTGAGATGTATTTCAGTGAAAAAAAAAAGTTGTCTTTGTTCCTGTCTCTTACTGCCTTTCTTCTGATTGAACAATGAAACATTTAGTTTCTTTTGCAAGGAATGGCATTGCCATTGACTGTGTGCGAAGTTTAACAAGGGTAGGAACACTAGATATGATGATGTTTATGTATAGACTTTGTATGCAAATGGTCAATATTTATCTATAACACCCTTTTGAAATACCAGAACAATAAGCATAGCATTCAGTGGTTGATGATTGAACCATAGCCCACTATAGTGCAAAGAGTTTTGTACAGCCATGCTATGAAGAATCAGCCTGACCAAAATATGACAATGCGGTATCTGTTGTTTATTTGTTGTTGTGAAGATGTTGCTGGATTTCATGAGTAATCATTTTGATTAAATTTGAGGAAGAACATTATTTTGTACTATGAAGTCACTTGCCGTCCACACGGTTTGATTTGTTTAGCTGTGCATTTGCTATTGTGATAAAGAAAACTGTAAGAATATAGTGACAGAGTATTAGGTTTGAGACATTTGTTCTTTATGTATTTCTGTTAAATAATGGTTCTAGAAAATTCCTTGTGAAATTGTGGTATTCTTGCGATTATGGTGAAATATCATAAGTTAGATAAGAAATGTGTATTATAGTTTGACTCAAGATAAGTTTGTTGCTTTAATTTGATTGCAGAGCCAAAGTTAGGTGGGGGCAGGGCGGCAAGCTGCCCCGGGCGCTGTATTGAGGGGGGTGCCAGAAACCATAGTTTTAACAAGTTAAATGCCCATCAAATCATTCAAATGTATTGCCAGTATGACAAGCAAAAAAAGGTTATCACCCGCTTTCTGCACTATTTTACCCATCCAACATAAAAAAATGTCACCAACTTTTCAGTTTCTAACACTAATGTGGCGTAAAATTCTTACTTTGCCTCAGGCATCGAATGCACTAACTATATGGCGGCTGTTTGATTGCAATTTTCAGCAAATTGCTAAAACTTATAATTTCTTTAACACGGCAAAGGCCCTGAACAATAAAGTGTTATTGCTGATGCTAGCGAGAAACTGCAGTCACCTCCATCCTGATTTGCTGATGGTTTGTGATCTGTAGCATGTTCTGCAATTATTAAATAAGACTGATTTTGTCATTTCGTCTGGACTTTGAGAAAGTCATTATCTGCAGTAGCAGTTTTTGTTGTTTGCAATGATGTTTTTGAAACTAAACAGTGTCTTCAGAGCTCTATATCATTATTAAATACTTTTATTTCTGTGTTTCGGAGTGGTTACTTCAGTTAATTGTTTGAGATCACCTGAGCAAGAGTTATAGAGAAATCACACTTCTACCAGATATTCATCATCATAGTTGCTTTCTGCCAACTCATTAGCGGCAATAGCTAGACACAAAACTTTTCCATTTATCTTTTTCCGTTGTTAATCTCATTCCATCTATTATTGTCATTTGATATCTTTCGAAGTCTTCTTTGATGTCATCTATCCACTTTTTCGTGGGTCTTCCTCTTCCTCTTTTGCCTTCTTTGTATGTGTAGAATGCTTTATATGGGAGTCTGTTGCTTTTCATTCTATTTACGTCATTACGTGTCCATACCATCTAAGTCTTTTTTGTTCTGATTTTATCTATTATTGTCTCTTTCATCCCCAGTCTTTTCCTGATGTCTTCATTTCTTATTCTTTGTAATCTACTTACTCCCAATATCTTTCTCAAACAACAGATATTACTGGTTATTATATCAAAAGCCTTGTGAAAGTTTAGCAGACGTAGATATCCTGTAAGAATGGCACTATGGAAATTGCAAAATTTGAAATGTTGGTATCTGCTCACTGAAATGATTGACCAATAGAATTATGTGACTTTTGTCTATTGCCATGGTGCTAGTAAAATGCATTCTGGTTGTAATTGGCGGTCTAGTCTACAAGTATATGAAATGGAATGCTGATGGTTAGTGGTAAGGGGCTGTCCATTAATTATGTCAACAATTTTTGACCCCCCCTCCTTGTCAACAACAATTTGGGATGCCAGAATCCTTAGACAGTTGTCAGGATGGAAGATACTGACATACTGTACTCTATTAATCTTTCGTTGGGCACCCTCAACCATTTCACATTTAGGTATATATTATGTACTAGGTGTTTACCCGTCAAAAATGACGGGGGAGATTGGCTGGTTTATCACCCGATTTTGCGCAAATGCAATAGCATTTTGCGCAATTAATTTCCTGAGTAACTGGCCGCCTTTTCCTTCAAATTTTTTTCAAATGGTCTTTTATTTTATGGTCTTCAACCGAGTTAACGCCCATTCGCGTGAATTTTCTGAAACTTGATAGTCAATGTTAGTGTAATGATTTGGCAGTGTCGAACGACATGCAGTGCTTGATTCTCTTGTTTGCTGTGCTGCTTTTTCACTCCAACCAATAGCCTGCTCCTCATTCTCACTTGATTGTCGCAAACCTCGTGAACGCTGGACTTTTTTTGTTTTGCACGGACGGTTATAAAGAGGAATAAAAAAAACAAACCTCATCTTTTTTTTTAGCTCCTACATAGCCTGAGATATAGCAATTTTAAAAAATTACAGCAATCATTTCTGAAGAACGCTTTTTCAAAAATTAAATCCCCAGTACGGTGACCGTCTGAAAATAATCCCCACTTGAGGGGTTAAATTTAAAAATAGATAATGAGGTTAGGAAGGAGAAAATATATATAATAACGGGGGCAATTGGGAGAGGAAGGGGAGGTTTGGGAGGAGAAAAGTTTGGTTTATTTTGTTCCTCTAGGATTTGGCAAGTGGGGGCCCTTTGGGGGCAACTTTAATCATGGGGACCAACCATTTGTTGTTTAATGTATGTAAATATTAAGTATAGGGTCCCAACAAATATTTTAGGGGGAGGGCCCCTATTTTGGAGCCGTGGTTGTGGGTTTTCCCCAGCGTTGTTAGGTTTGAGAACGGGCTTTGTGTCCGTAGGTTTGAAACAATGGTTTGGGGCCTCATCTTTTTAGCTCCTATGGGTTGGGGCCATAGCGATTTTTAAAACGGATGGTGAGAGGGAATGGGGGGTTGTCTGAGAGAGATGGTGAGAAAAATGGGAACGGGGTTTGTGGCCTGTGGGGTAGGCGGGGCGGGTATGGGTTCATTGGGTTTAGGGCCCAGGGTTAAGAGGTTTAAGAAATTGGGAGATGGGAGGGGGTTGGGAGGGGAAAATAACGGGGTTTGGGGCCTGTGGGGTAGGGTGGGCATTGGGTTGGGGCCTGGGCGGGGAAGTTGGGCCCGTTTGGGAGAGGGAAGAGGGGTTGGGAGAGGAATGGGAATGGGAACGGGGTTTGGGGCCTGTGGGGTAGGGCAGGGTTGGTATGGGTTTGAGGCCTGCAGGGTTTGGATGTGTTGGGGCCAGGGCGATTGGGAGATGGGGGAGAGGGAAGGGGATGGGGAAAGGGAAGGGAAAAGGAATTTGGGGCCGGGGCGGAATTGGTTGGGGCCTAAGCGATTGGAAGAGGGATGGGGTGAGGAATGGGGACGGGGGTTTTAGCTGCAATTAAGACGCTTCGTTAAACGCTCCGTTGATAATAATACAGTTTTGATTAAACAATATTTGGTTGTCAATGACAGCGTCTTGCAATATCTGCCGTGTTGCGGACGGACGGACCGCCGGACATCGAGAATTATATAATAAGATATATATATATATATAATATATATATATATATATATATATATATATATATATATATATCAGTGTTTTCTGTCTCTCGACAGGTCCAGGTATCCAGTTTCTCTAATCCGATCGATTGCTTGCTTCTTCTTTGAGTTCCTGATATCCTTTATTCATCATCCACTCCAACATCATCTTTCTCGGTCTACCTCTCACTCTCTTTCCCTCCATTTTTCCTTCGATTATTGTTCTTAGTAAAGAGTCATGCCGGAGGACATGTCCCATCCAATTCTCTCTGCCTTTTCCGGATTGTATCTATCAGGGGTCTCTTCTTCTATCTCCTTCATGACTTCCTCGTTTGTCTTATGTATATATCTTATATATATATATATATATATATATATATATATATATATATTTATTTATTTATTTATTTAAAAAAATTTTTATGCCCTCGGTACTTCATTCCCGAGGAACTTATGATAAAAAATTGTCCGGAGACATGAAATTAGTGTGTTAGCTCTCGTTCGGTTGCAGATTTGGAAATGTTCCTCGGAATGCGATGGCGTTGAAACGCTGAATCGTGACGGATATTCTTTGGAACAGAAAGCATCCTTCTCTATTGTCCCCGGATTGTTGGGGCCAGAGTCGACCCAGATCGTTGATAAAGGAGAGGGCGTCGTTGTTGATGGGACCAAATGTTTCAAATGCCAGCGGCAAGAAGATATGGGTGGAAGAGAGGGCCTGATATTTTGATGTCTTTCTAGCCGCAGCTGCTTCTGCGGCGGCTCCTAGAGCGCTGTGGTATATATATATATATATATATATATATATATACATATATTTTATATATTTCCATGACGTTACAACGCTTTAATGCGATCGCCTTCAAGGGACTTTCTCTGCTTCTGATCCGGTCAGGACGAGAGCTGAAGAGTAATATTTTTCTGTATCCGGACACTTTTTTTGTAATAAGTCCTCCGAACTACAGTACATCGGGCATAATATATATATATATATATATATATATATATATATATATATATATATATATATATACATACAAAGTAAAGTAACAGTAAAGTCTTTGCACTTTAACCAACATGAAACGAGATAAACTGAAATTGCATAAGCCGGTTTTCTTATATTAAAGTGTCAAACAGTGATATTCAACTTATGAAAATAATTCTTAATTCAATTTCTATTTCAGTTATGAACAGTGGCGGCTCCACCGGGGGGCCATGGGGCCCGTTCCCCCTATTGAGTGCCTGCCCCCCAGTTGGGACCCTATACTTAATGCTACATACATTAAACAACAAATGGTTGGCCCCCATGATTAGAAGTTGCCACCCCAACGGCCCCCCACTTGCCAAATCCTAGAGCCGCCACTGGTTATGAAAGGGCAATATCTAATTCAATTTCAGTTATTTTTGTCGCTTTATTTTCAGTTCAATTTCTAATTAAAGTTCAACAATAAATCCAATTTCAGTTTCAAATTCAGTTCAGTAACATGTCGCTAATTTCAGTTCGTACTCGTCGATGATGTTTTAGTTTGCATCTCGCAAACAGTGCAGAGTCCTTGATATGCCCTATCGTTGTCCTATTGCAGGGGTGGGCAGAATACGGCCCGCGGGTCGGATGCGGCCCTCGACAGAGTTTTATCCGGCCCGCCGATCATATTCTAAATTTCCAATAAAAATTTAACAAAATGGCTGATTTCCTCACAATTGTAACATCCGGTCCGACGGCGAATTCCGAAGAAGCGAAGCGGTCTTCCGCTGGAGGACAAGAGTTCGCCGCCGTAATCGGCAAATCCGACGTTGATGAATGTTCCAGCGAAGTCTGGAACGACAGTCAATCGCCCAGTCCTGTTGATTTGTCATCACGCGGCGGCCATTTCAATGGCGGCCATTGGCGGAGCCTCGACAGCGACGGCGACCGACTTGAAGCTTCCAGAACGACGTGGAAAAAGTGGAGGACGGCGAGTAGCTCTTTGGAAAAGTAACCGACGAGTGGAACGCACTCCTCGCGATTGGCGTAAAATCCAGTCGCAAAACATCGGAAAATACCGAGAACGATGACGAATCGGTGGCACGTACAAACACGCAGGGCCGCCGAGAGAAATTCCGGGCCCCGGAACAAAAAAAATTTGCGGGCCCTTAAGAAAAATTTATCAAGTCTCCGAAAAACCTGACAAGCAAAAAAACCTTATCAACTCTCCAAAAACAACTTGACAAGCAAAAAAAATCATATCGTCACCGAATCTGGGCCCCTGAAAACTCCATGGGCCCCGGTACAATGTACAGTGTAGCCTACCGGCTGCACCTCCTCTCCTCAGGCCTGCAAAGTTTGCAAACACGTGCCGGCAGGCAGCCGTATAGGCCTAGGCGCCGTATAGGCACGTAGCCTATAGTCACAAGACCGTTAGGCCTACGAGAAAGCCTCATAATTTCTATAATAAATATATTGCTTTATAATTTATAAACTGTATACAGTGCGGCCCGCCATGCAGTTATTGTTCGAAGCATATATGCGGCCCTCAAGCCAAAAAAATTGCCAACCTCTGTCCTACTGGCTTAACGCTGCTACTACGTGTACAATTGTACATTGAACAGCTTTAAAATGAAGTTTTTTTAAAATAATTTATTTCTATTTGTTCAGTTTTGCTTAGAGTTGCATTAGCCTACTTGCATATCGTATCCTGTTGGAATTTACATTATAATATGATGAAACGATACGTGGCGAAGATAGGCCTAATGTTAAAATGTTAAATCTGTAAACACAGTCCATGTTTCTGCAGAGTTCATTCATTCATTCTGTTGACTTCCATCCAGAGAATAAGCTTTCGTTGGGAGTCAGGTGAGGATGAAAGTGAACCGAGTTGTAGGGTGCAATGTTCACCTGGTATTTGAACGCTGGATTCTGTGTAGGAAGAGGAGGAGAAGAAGAAGCGGAAGCTGTTGATTTCGCAGGATAAAATGCCAGCGGACGGCTGACACGGCTGTTAGTTTCCAATCGCCAGGACTGTTGAGCCTGTTTCTTGATTTTACTAGCAAACAGAACGAAAACAAGTCATCAGCATGCCACTGGGTGGTCTATTGTCCAGTGGTAATAAATCCCAAGAAAGTAAATTAATTTGTAAAACAGTAAACTCACAATGCGTGGCGAATATTTGCTAGTGACTGTATGCTGATTTAAAATAAAAATTATAATAAAATCTAAGGTTAGAGCTTGCAGTAGTTGCAGGAAATTTGAAATTTGTTTAATGTGGTGCCGAGTCTGCATGTGGACAAGAAAATGTCCAAAAATTCCTGGAGAACCTGAACAATACTGGATTCAAATGGTCACCCATGCCTGGCGCATTTGTCTATAGGAGATGTAGGTATATAAAAATCTTTAGTAGCAGCTGAACCTGATAGAGTACATCAAGTCACAGTCGGCAAAGAAGTGCCGCAAGAAAAATGCTGTCAAGAATTGTGGTTTATTGTGACATAATTTTCATGGGCAGAATTTTTAACAGGCTTTTGTATGATGGCAGGCAGTTTGTACATATTTTTAGATTAATGTGCCCAAGAAGTCTTAAAGGAATGTAAGTATTCGTAAAGTAAAAATTTTCCAGCAGCTCTGCCTGTGCATCATTTTGGTTCAAACATTAATCTAACATTTAGTGACCATACATTTACAACAGAATAATAGTTAATCATTACTTGTATTATAAATTAACATTCTTGACTAATAAATTCAAGATTAGTCAAATTGCCTTGCTAGTATATAAGGCATCTTGCAACAAGCGAATTAACTTGATTAATCATCAGTAGTTGCCGATCTATTGGAATATAACTTACTTGCGACAGACTATGAGTACTACAATAACAACTGCCACTACAAGAACAATGACAGCTGCCACTGTTGCGAGAACAATGATAAGAGACAGGCTTCGATCAGTGGTTGCTGACGGCATGCCGCTTCTGTTGGCGGTTGTTTCAGCAACGACACTGTCCGGGAAAGTCGTTGTCGCTACTATAGTAGACAAAACTGGAGTAAGCGGTGGCTTTGAGAAGTCTGCGAGCTGAGAACTGGAAGGACTTGGTGTTGGGACAGGTGTTTCAATCAAGGTAGAAGTGGAAGAAGGCGTAGATGGCCTCATCATGGTTCCCTGAAATGATATAACAGCTGAAGTGCTGGAAGTCGTGCTTTGACTGGAAGTTGCAGTGGTTGTGATAGATGTTGCTGCTACTGACGTGCCGGAAGTTGTGCTTGGGGTGGAGGTTGAAGTGGTAATTATAGATGTTGATTGTACTGGCATGCTAGAAGTTGTGCTTGGGGTGGAGGTTGCAGTGGTTGTTGAAGATGTTGATGATACTGACGTGCCGGAAGTTGTGCTTGGGGTGGAGGTTGAAGTGGTAATTATAGATGTTGATGGTACTGGCATGCTAAATGTTGTGCTTGGGGTGGGGGTTGTTGTGGTTGTTGAAGATGTTGATGATACTGACGTGCCGGAATTTCTGCTTGGGGTGGATGTTGAAGTGGTAATTGTAGATGTTGATGGTACTGACGTGCTAGAAGTTGTACTTGGGGTGGAGTTTGAAGTGGTTGTTATAGATGTTACTGGTTCTGGAGGGCTGGGAGATGTGCTTGAAGAGAAGGTTGCAGATGTTGATGGCACTGACGTACTGGAAGTTGTGCTTGGGGTGGAGGTTGTAATGGTTGTTGAAGATGTTGATGGTACTGACGTGCTCGAAGTTGTACTTTGGGTGGAGTTTGAAGTGGTTGTTATAGATGTTACTGGTTCTGGAGGGCTGGGAGATGTGCTTGAGGAGAAGGTTGCAGATGTTGATGGCACTGACGTACTGGAAGTTGTACCAGCGGTGGAGGTTGAAGTGGTTGTTGATGGTACTGACGTGCTAAAAATTGTAATTGGGGTGGTGGTTGAAGTGGTTGTTGAAGATGTTGATGGTACTGACGTGCTGGAAGTTGTACTTTGGGTGGAGGTTGAAGTGGTTGTTATAGATGTTGTACTGGTTGTGGATGGAACTGGGAGATGTGCTTGAGGAGAAGGTTGAAGATGTTGATGGCAGATGACTGGTTCTGGAGGGCTGGGTGATGGTTGAGGAGAAGGTTGGATGTTGATGGTACTGACGTGCTAAAAATTGTAATTGGGGTGGTGGTTGAAGTGGTTGTTGAAGATGTTGATGGTACTGACGTGCTGGAAGTTGTACTTGGGGTGGAGGTTGAAGTGGTTGTTGAAGATGTTGTAGTTGTAGATGTTGATGGAACTGGCATGCTAGAAGTTGTACTCGGGGTTGAGGTTGAAGTGGTTGTTGTAGATGTTACTGGTTCTGGAGGGCTGGGAGATGTGCTTGAGGAGAAGGTTGCAGATGTTGATGGCACTGACGTACTGGAAGTTGTGCTTGGGGTGGAGGTTGCAATGGTTGTTGAAGATGTTGATGGTACTGACGTGCTCGAATTTGTATTTTGGGTGGAGTTTGAATTGGTTGTTATAGATGTTACTGGTTCTGGAGGGCTGGGAGATGTGCTTGAGGAGAAGGTTGCAGATGTTGATGGCACTGACGTACTGGAAGTTGTACTTGGGGTCGAGGTTGAAGTGGTTGTTGAAGATGTTGATGGTACTAGCGTGCTGGAAGTTGCACTTGGGGTGGAGGCTAAAGTGGTAGTTGTAGATGTTGATGGAACTGGCATGCTAGAAGTTGTACTTGGGGTTGAGGTTGAAATGGCTGTTGTAGATGTTATTAGTCCTGGAGGGCTGGGAGATGTGCTTGAGGAGAAGGTTGCAGATGTTGATGGCACTGACGTACTGGAAGTTGTGCTTGGGGTGGAGGTTGTAATGGTTGTTGAAGGTGTTGATGGTACTGACGTGCTGGAAGTTGTACTTGGGGTGGAGGTTGAAGTGGTTGTTGTCGAAGTTGCTGGTACTGACGTGCTGGAAATTGTACTTGGGGTTGAAGTTGTAACGGTTGTTGCAGATGTTGATGGCACTGACGTACTGGAAGTTGTACTTGGGGTGGAGGTTGAAGTGGTTGTTGAAGATGTTGATGGTACTGACGTGCTCGAAGTTGTACTTGGGGTGGAGGTTAAAGTGGTTGTTGTCGATGTTGCTGGTACTGACGCACTGGAAGTTGTACTTAGGGTTGAAGTTGTAACGGTTTCTGAAGATGTTGATGGTACTGACGTGCTGGAAGTTGTACTTGGGGTGGAGGTTGAAGTGGTTGTTGAAGATGTTGGTGGTACTGACGTGCTGGAAATTGTACTTGGGGTTGAAGTTGTAACGGTTGTTGCAGATGTTGATGGCACTGACGTACTGGAAGTTGTACTTGGGGTGGAGGTTGAAGTGGTTGTTGTCGAAGTTGCTGGTACTGACGTGCTGGAAATTGTACTTGGGGTTGAAGTTGTAACGGTTGTTGCAGATGTTGATGGCACTGACGTACTGGAAGTTGTACTTGGGGTGGAGGTTGAAGTGGTTGTTGAAGATGTTGGTGGTACTGACGTGCTGGAAGTTGTACTTGGGGTTAAGGTTGTTACGGTTGTTGAAGATGTTGATGGTACTGACGTGCTGGAAGTTGTAATTAGGTTGGAGGTTGAAGTGGTTGTTGTAGATGTTGATGGTATTGACGTGCTGGAAGTTGTACTTGGGGTGGAGGTTGTAGTTTTTTCTGTGGATGCTGTAGTTGATGTTGCTGATGTTGTACTGCTAGTTAGCAAGGATATTGAAGTTTCTGAAGCTGCGGATGGACCAGATGTTGGATTCTGTAATATTGATACTGTTTGCGGAAACGTGGATGCAGAAGAGAGAGTGGATACAGATGTATAACTGTTTGTCGCAGTAGATGCTGATGATGTAACAAATGAACATTCCGTCTGTGTTGCTGATGTGAGATTTTTATCCGGTGATCCTAAATGCAGTTAATGCAATAATAGTTAAAAGATCAAAGTTTTACCCAATCCAATAATTATAGGCAGCATTAGGCCTATAGCCTGTTGAAAAGTGTGTTGGTTAATGCTTAGTGAAGATATCAACCTAGCTTAAGCAGTGGTTGTCGACGTCATACAGTGGCCTTCACTTATTAAAAGGCCTGATCTTATATATCTGGTAAAATGTCAAACACATCGCTGATTCAAGATTGGATTGAGAAATAAACGTTTAACCAAAGCGTTTATACAGTAGTTGATATCAGGCTTGATGCTTGGATCTGACTACAGCAAATGCTTTCTATCTTTATTTACAAATTTACATTGATCAGGATGTGCTGTTTGTGTACGGCAGCCAATATCTGACATTATTTACATTTAAAATTTCTCTTTTCTAGTCAGAATCAATCTAGATCAGGACTACTAACTTCCTAACCTTACATTGAATTAGGACTTCAGATTTTGGATTTTATTTTAATTAACAACTATTTTACTGATGTTCAGTTGTATAATACAATGACACTGCAGAAGTAATTATTCTGGCTTAGGTTCAGATAAAGTTTTAAAAACACTTTGTCAAAGTTGCGGTCATTGAAACACATTTTAATTTGACACTATAACGGTCTGAGTTCTCTGTCATTGAGTTTACCGCAATAACAACAATAGTCGTAGCAATAATAACGATTTATTCACTTTACCTGAACATTGGCGACAAGTCAGAAAGCAGAATGAACGAATGATATCACCAGCATTGCGATCATTACAGGCATATCTTGGCCATTGCTTTCCACAGTATGTGCTGTAGTCACAGCAGGGCACTGTAAACACCAAGCCACATGAGTGCATTATACTGCCTTAACAGATATGCCTAGCTGCTAAGCAAAAATTACTAGCAGTTTCACTTACATGACTTCAGACATGGTTCAAGCATGGTACTAGTTCCAACATCAAAATCTCAAACTTACTAAGCACAGCCTCTCTACTTAATTCAAAAATTTAGAAGCCACAGAAGGTACGAAATTCCTTAGAGTTATATCGAAAATTCCTAATTGTGTACATAGGCCTATATCCCCATATCTCCAGCTAGACAATCCCTACATTGGCTTCCTATCAGACACCGAATTAATTATAAAATCTGTCTTTTAGGTATAAAACCATGTTATATAATGAACCCAATTATCTTAAAACGCGACTGATCCCGGCCTGCTAATCACTCTATACATATTTGCAGGGCTTTTTTGTGCCGGAACGAGGCGGAACGGCGTTCCGGAAAATATGAACGGCGTTCCGGAAAATCGGAAGACGGGTATTTTAAAAAATATCTGTGGCGACTAAAAAAGGTCATCGCCCGGAAAATGGAGTGTTTTATACGGATTTGAAAAGTCCTGTGACGACTAAAAATAGGAAAGAAAATGGAGCGTTTAACAGGAAAAGGTCATCACCGAAATTTAGAAATTTATGGGCGCAAAATAGAAATCTTCCCCGTTCCGGAAAATATTTTTTTTACAAAAAGCCTTGATATTTCCGGCTTGGCCTAGCTCTAATTCAATTTGGATTTGTTATGCCATCGGCTGATGCCCTGGGCATTATGATAGTGGCGCCATAGAAGTTGATTGATTGATTGATTAAGAAACAAGACAACCTATACACTTCGACCCTTACTGCTAACCAGGGTTTTTTCTAGGAAAAAAGGCTTGGGAACTCATCCTTTTTTGCTCATCAACAAAACAGGTGTGGGAACGCCGTACCTGTACGTTCCTAAATGCATTATAACATATCCATAATTATATATACAATCTGGCAAAAAAGGTGTGGGAACGCCGTTCCCGTGCGTTCCCACTGAAAAAAGCCCTGCTGTTAACTAAAAACGTATTCCGAAAAAACTTACTGCCACAGTCAAAATCTCCCCAACCGGCAGTACATTCACATGCGCAGAAAGAACTGTTTAGGACACCTTGATTTAAGCAACTGGCTTTACATTCTGAGAAAACAATAAACAAAGTCTTTATGCAGAAGAGTACCGCGTGGACCACATAATAACACAACAGTCCCAACTCTTATTCTTGGCTACTAACTACTCTAGCCATCAAGGCATAAAGGACCTTGCCCAGATTTCAGAAAGATGACGGCCAAAACTACCAAATGTGTTGACTGCAGTACAATTTTATCATAAAAGTAAGTTATTGCTGTTCCAGATAGCCAATGAGCATCTAACAAGACAGGTCTGTTTTGCACAGCAGAATGATATACGATTGAAGAGCGCAGTGCAAAATTTATGTATGGCGTTTTGTTTTCAATAGCAGAAACTCAATAAAATGAACATGGTTATAATGAAACTCATAAGTAGGCCCTAGACATGACGAGCTTTGTAGATAATTTACATAGCGATATGATAAAAATGGACTCTGATTATGGCAGACTCTGGATATAACATATAATATCCACATGTCTGCGTAGAATATGGATCTACTATTTATACATCTTGGTCATTAAAAATATATCTCTAATTATCTCTAGAATGTTTGACTAAAAACTTACCGCATTCATTCAAATTCTGATTGCAGTTACCTGAAAAGAAACAACATAATCCAAGTCATGAGTACAATTTCCAGACTGCATATCTTTTATTAAGACTCAATTATTTTTCTGTGAAGGAAGGAAAGCAGAAGTGAATCAGCAAATTGTTGGATTTTTATCTGTTATACACACAAAGTAGAAGGAGACAGAGGGCGATTAAGACCAAGAAAAAGATGGATGGGTAACATCAGGGGCGGTTCCTTGTTGGGGATGACTGGGGATGCATCCCCCACCAGCTCACCAAAAACGGATTAGCCTTGACGTCTATTCACAAAGACATGGACATATCCATAGACAATGTCATCGACAAATTCGCTTCTAGCAATAGAAAACTCGATTTTGCACTATGACTTCGTACAACCAGACTAAAATGGCGTTTATAGACATACATTGTCAATTCTGGCCATTATTTATTATAAATCAAATGTACAGATTTCTTCTAAACCGTTTACAAATGATTCCTTTGACAATTGGCGGCAATTTGGTGGGATATTCTTAGGAATTCATTGCCTTCCCCTCCACCAACTTCCGAGAAATTCATTGCATCCCCACCAAGAATTCTCGGAACCGCCACTGGGTAACATCAAGAAGGATCTTGAAACAAAGAACGTGACAATTGTAGAAGGGTGCAATTAGCACTAGATCGAGCAAAATGGAAATGTTTCGTATCTATTGTCCGCCACGCAGGCAGAAAGTGAAGATGACGATAGAGATCAATAAATGAATAATTAACCGGCTTTGAAAGCTTCGACATTGCAAACGTCATTACTATGCGATACTGAAAATAGGGGTATCCAGTGTTTACCAACAAGGTCCGGTTGCTCCGCCCACTGGTGGGCAGAAACCATAGAAACCATTGTTGTCTATTAATAGACGCCAATGGCAGAAGCAGATTTCTTGCTGGTGGGCATAGATCAGTGACCATAGAGATTGTTCTGGATACTCCTATAAGCAGAATATTGAAAGTGGAAGCATCTGAGGATTTTGAATAACAGCACAGAACGTACGTCTACAAAGTCCTCTCGGACTCTCTCTATCGCACCACATCTGTCCCGAAATGCACAGCTGACAGGGCTCGCCAAGTCTGTACGGCGGCACTCCATTGTAATTTCCGCTGGAAAAAAGAAAAAGCATTCCTGAACTAATTGGTTTAAGGAATGAAACCTAGAGCAGTTCCAAAAAGAATAATTTGCCTCTCTTATGGACGCGTTGGTAATGTGATCAACTGCAGTGTAATTTCGTTATGCATTTGAACTCCGTTAATTAGACTAAATGAGACTAAATCAGTTGGAATATCAAGCAATTCACGTGGCATAGTGGTCTTCAAAATAAAACTAAGCCAAACATTAAAAGATCTAGTTGTATTAGCCTTTAATTTCCTCATTAAATCATAAACGTATAGATTAGCTAGAGACCGCAATTTAACATGATTTATTTCACTAACGTCATCGAAGTCTCAGCGCTCAACCAATGTGTAAACTGCTAATTTAAAAATCTGTGCAATTCCAAAGATTTTTCAAAATGCTTTCAATAAAGATGTCATAGACCTACATACAGAGGCGTAGACTTCTATTAGGCTTCTTGGCTCGAGCATCACCCTCCCACTTTTTGAAAAGCTACAATAGGAAGGATAAAGGTATGGGGGTTTGGCCCCAACTCTTTCATCTAAGTTGACGCAATGTTCAGATACATACACAGATGTAACAACATTATAATGAAATGGCAGGACTTCTTACGCGGGCCCATAGTTGCATGTGAATATCCAAGCGTTCTTGTATATTTCTTTGGTCTCAGCATCTGTGGCTTCGTCGCAAAGATATTTCCCACAGCCAATTTCTCTACTTGAACTCCAGACCAGCTTCAAGCACATAATTTTTCGCACACACACACAACGTCATACAACATGCAAACGCGAGTCTACAAAATTTCATATATATTTTGAAACAATTTTTTTGTCAAAGTTTTGCTTGCTGAAATTTTTCTGGTGATTGTGATAGGTGCCGGGTGAAAAGAATATTCGTGATAGTATGCAAAAAATCTATAAGAAACAGCCGACAGAGTTAAGGAAGTAAAAAAAATCTATAAGAAACAGCCGACAGAGTTAAGGAAGTAAAAATTGCATTGTGCAGTGATATAGGTCTATGTTTAACGAACACAGGACCATGAATTTTACATTCAGAAATGATGCGTTAGAGGCGCAGTAGCCAAATTCATGGCATATTAGTCGGAGAAAAAGAAAAACAAACACCTGATGATACAATCCGTGTCGCGAATAACCCATGGCCTAACTCAGGCTAACTGATCACAGTCCGTGGCGGTTCCACGTGGGGGATGAGTGGGGATGCATCCACATGTTTCCTTGTGAAATTATCTTTGGGTAAAAGTCAAGTAAAATGACGGGATAAAACTGCGGGTGCCCTTTTTGCTTGTCAACCTATTTTTCGGTAAAAGTCTAGTGAAATTCGGGAAAATTGCCTTTTTTGCTTGTCAGTCTTTTTCTTTTTCGGCAAAATTTACTGATTTTTCCATCTCTTTCATCTCCCACCAACTTCCTATGAATTCATTTCACACACCCCCACCAACGGGAACACGCCCTCACGGAACTCAGAAGACGGTGGTTTGACGACATCAGAGAGTGAACGGGATTAAATATTGGAGAGGCGATTCATGCGGCCCAAGACCGCGAAAATTGGAAAAGGATCGTTCAACATGCTACTGGTCTTGACGGTTCCTGAGGGAACTTTGATCTGATGATGAGCTATTATTATTCTTCAATAATTAATCAATAATTCAATTCGGGGGCGGAAGATGGCAGAGTGGGTTACGTGCTGGAGCGTCAGGCTGACGGAGTGGGTTTAAGCCCTGTTAGCGCCCCTAGTGGCCTTCATACAGGCAGTAAAACCTCCTAAGCCACTTTAAATCATGCTAAGTTTAAGTTTAAATATATAGGTATATTATGAGCGCGTACACTACATAATGATCGCAATAGACAAATTTTCGGTCGCCAAGGAGTTTAACCTCCAAAACTCCCCCTTCCTTACACTGCGAACAGCCAAGGGGGTTTAACCCTCAACCCCCCTTGGTTGCGCCACTGACATTGGCCCATAACAAAGGATGAGAATTCTTCATGATTTCAAGAGATGAACAAATACGCATAGGGCCTCTATCTCTGTTATGGAAACAGGGCCGTTTTAAGGTCTTTGTAGGCCTTGGGCAATGGGCACTCTCATACTCCTCAACTTAAACCTCCGAGTTGCCAAAGAGCCGAAAAGTTTACATAGGCCTATTGTAAAACTGCTCAAGTAAGGTGCTCATATTAATAGATATTACACTGTTTGTTACTGTTAGAGTTAAACGTTATTGAATTTGTAACCGCAAGATTACAATTTCTGTCATACTTTTTACCCCCTTCATGTTTTCCATGCACATCTGACTTTCGTAGGCCTCTGAAAGTTCGTAGACCATGCATGGGCAAAGTGCCCACTGTGCCCAGTGGATAAAACGGCCCTCTATATAGAAGTCTCCGCTAGCATTGATAAAAAGACATCTGATCCAATTGTACGTACTAACCTGCGTGTAATGTCCGCACATCTGATTTTTCTGACAGGTGGCGTTGTTGAAATTGTAGAAGGGTTTTTCATTGTACCAGCGCAGCGACAGAAGGGTAATGTTGATCGCAGCCCCTTGGGTCAGGTAAAGGTTCTGACCCAAGGGGTTGAAAGGCATGGTCGACGAGTTGCGAGATGGTTGACCATGACCCCAGAAACATTTCGAACTCCATTCGGTTGCCATATCGGCCAGATAGCTGTTCCAAATCTAAAGAAAATACAGTAGAGCCTCGATAAAACGACCTCGATTATAGCGTATACTCGGTCATAACGTACCGCAATGTAAGGTTCCGTGTGATGCGCTACCGTATTGGATGGTATTGGATATAACGTAGGCTACCTCGGATATAACATACTAAATTTTACAGACCCGCTAGGTACGTTTTAACGAAGTTCTACTGTAACAGCTCTGATCTGCATGCAAATGATCTGTGCAAGAATTATTTATTTCAATTATACTGTATCTGCATGTCGTATACAAGTAAGTTTCACGTAATTTATACTGATGATAATGAGAGATTTACCGGATGGTGGAGAGTGGAACTGGATCTGTTGAGGATGACCTCCACAGCGATGTTCGAAAATTTTGGTGTTAGGCCTAGAGGTTATGATCCTAACTGAAAGTCGAAATTTTTGCGTAAGAGTAACCTGGCCCCACCACTGTCAGTGGCGGATTTACATTTTGGAGGCCCGGTACAAATATTTCCATGGAGGCCCCTCGGCGCTATCGTGGTCACTTAAATAAGTAAAAATACAACAAACATCATTGAAAAAATGAAACCCGAGTATATAAGGATATAAGGTATAGGAATTTTTAGCATGGAGCAGGCAATTCAATACTAATCCATGTCCAAAAACTACTAAAGTCTAACCGATACAAGCTTTCATGTATATCTCCGAAAACAAATTAGTTTAAAGAAAGAAATAATTAAAACTTCTTTTTAAAAATTATTATTAGAAAATGGAGGCCCCTAAATTTGTATTTTGAAGGGAGGTCCGGTACCGATGTATCAGTTGGTACCGTGGTAAATCCGCCACTGACCACTGTCTATGGAGAAAAGGTGGCCAATGGTTCACTATCCTTAGTAGCCAATTTTTAAAAACATTAAAAATAATAGGCTTACAATAAAAAAAATTTACCGTTTCGCAATCACACGCAATTCTTAAAATGTTAGCAATTGACTTTCAAAAATAACATTTTACTGTATTATGTTCTTCACCATATATTCCATGTCGGACGCAGGTTCCAGCCTGCGTAGGTCGTTGTGAACGCGAAGTGTTTCGCTAATGTCATCGCTTCCCAGCTGCTCCAAAGTCTCAGTTTGTCTCTTTCGACGGAAACGTTTTCGGTTTGATTTCGGCGCCGCAAAACCTTCACCCGCTACGTTCTGATCGAATACGTCAGTCCGACTTGGCACAAAGGTAACGGAATTCGAGATCTTGTGAAGTACTTTTTCTTCGCCAAACGTAGAATAAGAAGAAGAAGACGACGACGAAGAAGAAGAAGAAGAAGAAGAAGAAGAAGAAAAAGCAATAAATAATCCGATATATGCAATGAAATTCATTTTTGAAAGACGAATATCTAGAATGCTAATGGTCTCAAGACTTGCTTGATCTCTGACACCTGCAGAAGTCGTTGTAATCACGAAATATTTGCGTATCTTATTTGTAGTTCTTAGAATTCTCTCTTCGGTTCACAGTTTGAAACGGGCAAGTTCTCGAACGCCGCGCAAGAACTGTTTGCGTTTGGAAGTGCGGCGGTCTTGTTTGACGCGAAGCATTTCTCGGCGTCTGATCCATTTAAGTGCAGTGGCGGCTCCAGAATTTGGCAAGTGGGGAGGGGGCTGTTGAGCCGCCTCCGCTTTTTTTAAGTGACCGCCCTAGCGGCTCGCAAAGCAAATTTTCCCAGCAGCCCAATGACGAACGAGCGTTCAATGAAGCTAACTGATTAAAAAACAACGATGAAGAAGTCAAGCAGTGGCGTTGCCAGGGGGCTAAACCTCCTTGGTTGTCTGGCCAAATTTTTATTGCGTATTATTGTATTATTATTCTGATACCCGTGTAAGTCACTTAACTTAATCAAGCGCAAAATAATAGTTGACGACCTTTTTCGCCTGTCACAATTTTCCGAAGTTGGATATCATGGGAACCATAACCCCAACTCCTTCGGGAAATCCTAGCTACGCCACTGAAGTCAAGTATTCACTTTCGACAACGATCAGCTGCAGTATTAACTGAACTTTACGGGACAAGCGGTTACAACGACGCCAGCGTCTTAATCAGAATTTAAAACATAACAATTGGCGTGGCCACAGGGGCGGGCCCCCCTATTCTCGCTCAGATGAGTCTTGGGATTACCTCAGAGCAGTCGAGAAATTTTCGGTGGGGGTATAGGTAGGATAATGATGATTATTATTATTATCATTATTATTATTACTATTTATTATTATTACTATTTATTATTATTATTATTATTATTATTATTATAAAGTTATTATTATATTTATTAATATTATATATATTAGTAGTAGTAGTAGCAGTAGTAGAAGGCCTATTAGTAGGTGTTAATATTATTCATAATTATTACTACTATTATTATTATTATCAATTATTATTAGTATTTTAGGAAACAACTGAAGACATTCTTGTTTGATTGATCTGGTTCGCAACTGACATGAGTGCATTTGCTGCTTTGCGATAATTTGCGCTATAGAAATGTTCGTAATAATAATAATAATAATAATAATAATAATAGTATCATCACGAATAAAGTTATTATTATTATCATCATTATTATCATTGATATTATTATTATGTGAAAGTTCCGTGGAAAGAGACTGCGTGATTATTATTATTATTATTATTATTATTATTATTATTATTATTATTATTATTGAACTTATGGTACCTAATGGCATGAAAGGCTACTAGACAGGACTTTGCAAATCGCTCCAGCACTCATTATTAACCCGCATATCGCTGAAAATGTTCTCGTTTCTGAGATTCCTTTAGTTGTTCCATGGTTTTTGACCAGGTAGAGGAGGGGGTATATTTTCGAGCTGATAGGCAACTGCCAATGAATGTTCAAAGACGAATCCTGGTTCTACCTAAGAGCTCGTGAATAGACAACAACGACCACAAATTCATCAATTTAACAACGCAGTCCACGGAACACGATTCAGCTTAGACTCTAGAATCGTAAATAAAATGACCGTCTAGGAATCTGACGGTCTAGACTTTGTCATGAGCAAACTTTTTTAAATGATCGAAACCGATTTGAACGAGCCCAAAAGCCATGGAGTGGTATATTATAAAGAGGAGGAATAGGCCTAATTTGTGTAATTCGCCTGAGTTTAACGTTGGCGGATCAACACTCAACAGCCAACACGATCTCAAAACAAATTCTCACGACATGCAAACAAACTGTTAGAAGATCGTGCTTAGGTCTACATAATTATGTATGCATAACATAAAGACGTATAGGCTATATAATATAATATATATATACACATAAACATGGACTTATATATGTATAAGGCTCATGTTTATGCCATGGCCGATGGCCCTAAATGCTAAGCGTAGGCCCTAGGTGTTTTTTCAGTAGCCTATATACTATAGTATATAGTAGCCTATATACTGCAGTATGTAGGTTACTGCAGTGGCGTAGCGAGGAAAAGTGCCGCCCGGGGCGAGAAAAAAAGTGCCGCCCTCAAATCTCCGAAAAATTCTGACAAGCAAAAAAACGTTATCAACTCTCCTCCAAAAAGTCTCTGACAAGCAAAAATCGTTATCATCTCTCCAAAAAAGTCTCTGACTGACAAGTAAAAAACGTTATCAACTCTCCAAAAAGTCTCTGACAAGCAAAAAATCTAAGAAATCTCGAAAGTGCCGCCCCTAGAGCAAGTGTCGTCTCCGGCGCTTCGACCCCTTTGCCCCCTCGCTACGCCACTGGGCTACTGTACTATTACCATATACTGTAATTATAGTAATAGGTAATACTAACCATGTTAGCAATAAAGTCATTCTGATTGTTTCATTATTATTTTTTACAGATTAAACGCAGTGCATTAGCTCTGAAACTTCTGAGTTGGAGGGCCGCCGAGAGGGAGGGGCAGGGGACAATAATTGCACAGGGGCCCGGCGCCTGCGGTAGGACCGGAGATGATGATGCATTAACAATAATAGCCTGAAAAATGTCATTTTAGTCATGAGCACAGGGGCCCCGACGGAATGTCAGAGGGCCCCGGGCCGATCATGTTTTAAGTGATGCCCTAAAAATGACCGAGAAGCAAAAAAGGTCACCGACACTTCAACACTTGCACTTTTTACGAGGACCCGGAATTTTGCTTTGAAAAAGACCGACAAGCGAAAAAAGGTCATCAACTTTTTTCACACACTTGTCAGGTAAGGGGCCCATAACTATTTTTTGCGCAGGTGTCCGGAAATTCTTTCGGCTGCCCTGCCGATTTGCAGTCTGTCTTTTCTACCAAGAGCATCGTTGACTTGAATTACTATAGTTAAATTAGATTTTAAAAACTTTCACAGTGGAAAAAGGCAAATACAAATATTTTAGTCCAACCGTACCATCCGAAATTGTTTTCCCCTGGTGACATTCCTCTCCTCGCTAAACAACCGCCTAAGACAGTTAGGCCGTAACAGAAAAACCTCAAGAAGAATTTCAATTTTTCGAATTTTAAAAGCATAACATATACTTTAGCAGTTGGTTCTTTCCTTCTATCGAACGTCAGGCCCTCCGAGAGAAATTCCGGGCCCCTGTGCAGAATGGCCGACGGGCCCTTGATAAGTAATAAATTCTTGGCGACCTTTCTTTTTTGCTCGTCAGCCGTGTTTATTTTAGCACTATGTCCCGGGCCCCCTTGTGCTCGCCGGGCCCCTCTGCTGAACTGACACTTTAACCATTCTTTAGTGCTATATAATTCATTTTATTGTTAATTATACATATTCATCATCGGCCCGGGCCCCCTCCAGACCCCCGGGGCCCTGTGCAGTTGCCCCCCTCTCGGAGGGCCTGTCGAACGTAGATCTAATTAAGATAAATAGCTTAATCATTTTATGTTCGGAGAGATAGCAAGTAATAGGCCTATGTCTATCGAAATAGCGTATGGTTGTGCGTGTGTGCGCGCGCACACGTATCCATATTAAGCTGGTATCCATTAGAGAACGTGCATAATCATTGTGTATCACTAAATAGATCAATAGATGAAATTTCTGTTTGCTTCTGCGATCATAGACACACAACATCAAAACTGACGATTATTAATGTTGTTTTCAATGCAAACAACAGAGCGTAAAACCAACACGATTATCTCCATACGCTATAGTATGAACGATAAACTAATGTATGGAATGCCGATTAATTAGATGTACAGTACAGGGTGGCGCAAAAACTGGACTAGGCCTATATTGAACGCAAACCTAAATGTTACTAGTCCGGGGTTTTTTTTTGCGCCACCCTGTATACCGTGTGTTTGCTCTTGATTACTCTCGCATTAATAGCATATCTGTTGGCACCTGGGGAGAGTGCGATGCCGGAAGTATTTGTTCAATTTGGTCTATAGTCCCATGGATAATTATTATTTAGACGCACGTTCCAATTTTCTCTCCTTGTTCTAGATTGTCTACTCCGAGGGCCAGTCCAGTCCAGCTCACGCATTTCGTATTTTTCCTTTAATCGACTGGGAGCGATTAGATCCGCTGCAGTGAGAAAGATAAGGCATGCGTTTATGTCCAAGGTACTATGATGGCGGCGCTATAGAAGTTGACTGATTGATGCGGTGCCCCAATGAACTATTAGACCTTTGTATGAATTAGTGGCTAGAGATGCGCCGTGGTGTGGTTTCTATGAGTACCGGTACAACAATTGGAACTAAAAGAAAGACAGAAATATCGTATAAGTCTAAGATAAGTCATCTATAGAAGGATAGATTTTGAATATTCGAAATTGCGGAAACCAGGAGTTACTTGGACCTTTGGCGTACGTGCTTGCCACATGAGGTAACCAGTCGACATATTCATGAATTACTGTGGATTACTGACTTTCTTTCACTCTCTTAGTAACCCATATTGTTGTTTGGATATATTTTAAAATTCCCATCAGGAATAATTGCATATTTTCATTCTACTTTACTACTATTTTTATAAGACATGCTTCAACTTGTGTAGCCATATAATAGTAGGTCCAATACACCGACTTATGGACTAGTAACACGAAATGACTTGACATTATAAAACGAGATTCTAAGATAATATATTTATTATGTTAATTTGCCACTTCAATGTTTTGAGGTTTATTTTAATACTTACATGCTATTGTCATGCGGAAACCTTGGATCCATTAGTAGCTTGTTATTTTCTTAATTATACTGTGCAACGAAGTTATATAGTTATAATCTACGCGCTTCTTTGTAACCGAGGTCATCGCCACAACATTGTGACACTTGATGAACAAAATAGGGAAAAATGGTCGTCACCGCAAAAATTATTACCTTCTAAACTTTTTAGGGGGACCCGTCGCTAATCTTAATGGGGTGGCGGTCAAAAGTTTTTGACATAATTTATAACTAGCCAACATCAAATCTAACTCCACGTAGCTTATTAACGAATATTACTTCAATTACAGCGACATACTTCGGGAACGTCCATTAATTTTGTCAACAATATATGGCTTAATATGAGCTAGTCTACTTAATAGCCACTATAAGGAAGATATTTCTACGACCATAACTAAGTAATTAACTACTAAATCACTTCAAACAGAAAGACATTATTATGTCAACGCTATAATTTTTCGTTGTCAGTCAGTATGACTTTTTTATAGGTTTATAGATTACCTCAAGTCAAATTCGATCAATAAACTTTTATGGCACCATTATCATTATGCCCAGGGGCATCAGCCAATGGTGCATCAAAGTCGGTCAGTTGTTTGGATATACTGTATTTTCGTTTTACTCTAAATTTAACTGTTTGAGAAGTCTCAATTTCTTGTAGAGGTTAAACTAGCCAACATCAAATCTAACTCCACGTAACTTATTAACGAATATTACTTCAATTAAAGCGACATACTTCTGGACCGTCCATTAATTATGTCATGAAATTGTTGGCAATTTCTGACCCCACCCTTGTCAACAATTGCCAACCTACAGTGACCCCCTTATAAATTATGTCAAAAACTTTTGACCCCTCCCACCCTACTAAGATTAATGACGGGTCCCCATAAAAAGTTTGGTAGGTAATAATTTTTGCGGTGATGATCTTTTTTTCCCTTTTTTGTTCATCAAGTGTCGCAATGTGGTGGCGATGACCTTTTTTGCTTGTCAGGCTTTATCCGTTGTAATAAATAGTACCCCATGAAATTTCCTTTTTTATAATTTGTAAAAATGTTGACGCCAACTTTCTTGACGCACCCCTCTCCCTGTCAATAACTTTCAAACTTTCTCAAACCCCTCCCCCGAATTTGTTGACGTAATTAATGGACAGCCCCTTCTTTGAACAAATGCCAATTACAGCAACGAAATAATAAAACGCTTTAGCCAGTTCGACTTAGAAACGATGCAAAATTTCGTTCCGATGAATGTCTGACTTCAGCTTACTGTAACTAAGATTGAATAATTACTCCACTAAGCAATCAAAAATATATAATATAATACAAAATATAATAATGTTACCAGCGTATAAATACTAGCCACAGCAAATCACACCTATACAAAGCATGCATGTTTACGGTTTCTACTACAGGCTACAGTAAAAATGATCCATCGCTGTAGAAAATTTAGGACACGTTAGGGCAACTCGTGAATCTGTAACTGGGGCCCACAAATCTAATCTTTGATAAGACGCGTCAAAACCGATTTCACCTGGACAACTAAACATCACTTTAGGACATGAAATATAATTATTGCGATATTGATTAGCAGGCAAGCTCAACAAACTGGTAAAATAGGCGAGAAATACGTCAAAGAAATAATCTAGAATTTTACAGTCAAATGGAAGGGGGGACCTGTGAGATACTGCAAACTAAATATACGGTTATAACACTTCCACTAATCAATTTTACACAATTTATGCCCTATAATATCAGAGGAACTTATAGCCCAAACCGCTAATAGTCCAACTAGTCTGGGCTTTTCTGAAAATACCATGTGTGAACTAATTATTAAGAACATATAAATATATTATTAGCTTTGCAACTTTATAGCATATAGCACCGATAGAAGGAAAAATTCAGTGGAGCATATTAACGCTAGCTGTCAATTCATCTACATTGTACATCTCGCCTATAGCGTAAGGCAAAGAGCAAAGAAACGTTAACTATATAGAACGACGTTAAACTCCGTGCAAAAAATACGCCACTATGTGTATGTCCGTCAATTCAGAAGATGATGAACCAGACATTTGTTCTGAACGAGTCCTGAAAGAAGAAGAAGAAGAAAGAAGAAGAAGAAGAAGAAGAAGAAGAAAAAAAGAAGAAAAAGAAGAAGAAGAGTTGGTAGAAGAGAGGGGAGGAGAAGAAGTAGAGAGGGTCGTCGTGGCGTCTAAACAGCAGCTTCCGCGTCGCGCTTCTTCTTCTTTTCGTTGGCTTCTGGGTTCACCTCGTATCCGTACGTCGGCGACGTGAAGAAGTTGGCAAGGTTGCCGACTGACGCCTTCTCCGCGAACAGCAGTTCGTACAGGAGGGCAGCTATGACTCCGCCGGTGATCGGACCCAACCAGTACACCTGGAAACGAATTGTCTTCAAATATTATATATTAAATGCCAGCATAATATTGCATGATATTAAGGCAATAGCATGTGCCGGTGAGTGTCCAGCTGTGGATTCGCGCAAACATCGGGTGCGACCATTCTGTCGTCTAGAAAAGTTTGAACGGAGCCGATGGCAATATAAAACAGGGGCGTCATTGGGGAGGGGCAGGGAGTCCGTGGCACCAAGGAACTGAATAAATAATGTATAAAATATTTAAAAAATAAATGTGATATGTGCAAAATATCGTAAAATGCCAAATAATTGCCAAAATTTGCCAAAAAGTATCTCGCCTCCCGAAGAAAAGTGTGAAATGACGCTACTGGTATCAAGAATTTTTTGTCTGCCATGACTCGTTACTTACCCGGAAGATAAGGATTTTACAACGAATATTCTTTTAATTTTTCTATTATTTTCAGGAAATTGTTGATTATCGCAAGATCTTGGTACGTTCACGATTCAAATGTCAATCATCATCATCATTATCATTATCATTATCATTATCATCATCATTGTTATCATCATCATCATCACCGCCAGCACTACTACCACCACCACCAATATCATCATCATCACCACCACCACCATCATCATCATCATCGTCGTCATCGTCATCGTCATCATATTGGCCCCGGGGTCTCTTTGCTCGAAAGGGCTTCTCTTCACGTCCAAACTCCGAAACATCTAAGTCTTCAATTCAGGAATTCTTTCACCAATGTCAGATTTGTCGAGAGGGAGACAGGAGTTCAAATAAGCTTCGACTGCGAGCTGACCGTTCCCCCACTGGAGGTTGAAATTGGTGGGACGAAAGTAGCCCGGTCCATTGATTTAGTTAAATTGACCAATGCCAGCGCCCCTTCATTTCTTTTTTAAACAATAGCAAGACTTAAATTCGAGATGAAATTCAAAAACAGGACTTTCGCCAGCAGAATCGATGCACTTTATATGAGACCATTAAAACAACTTCAGCATTATGGGTAAATTACAGATTGATTATTATTATTATAAATAAATAAGCTATTATTATTATTATTATTATTATTATTATTATTATTATTTTTATTATTATTATTTTATTATTATTATTATTATTATTACTCTGGAGCATATTCATTTCTAATCGAGATAGCGAGCAACGTAACGCTGTAAGATAATCAGAACAGGAGTTCTAGTTCATTGGTTGTGCTTTGTTTACTTACCCAGTGGTTGTCCCATCTTCCGGAGATGGCCGCTGGTCCAAACGATCTCGCAGGATTCATGCTGGATCCGGTATACTTGATCTAAAGAAATCAAAGGAGCGATCCTATTAAATCACTTAAAACAAACATTATTATTATTATTATTATTATTATTATTATTATTATTATTATTATCATCATCATCATCATCATCATCATCATCCTCATTATCATCATTACTATTATCATCAATACTATTATTATCAATGTTATTTTCAATATTATTATGACTATCATTATTATATTCATTATCATTATAAGGGGCCAATTATTATTATTATTATTATTATTATTATTATTATTATTATTATTATTATTATTATTATTATTATTATATAGTAATAATAATTATTATTTTTATCATCGAATCCAACCCGATACAACTGACTGATAAGCAATTTCAATGTAGATTTGAAAGCAGACGATGAATTTGATGTTAAATATCGAACACGACAAAGATGGCCATGGGTTGGGTTAACCAATGGGTTCGACTGGGTTTAGTCGGACTTTTCTATATTTAGAGTGGGTTGGTTTGGGTCAGAAATAAGTCCTGGCTTAAGAAATTGCAATGTATTACGGTGGGTTGGGCTTGGTCAAGTAACCTATTGCCGGCATGGGTTGGGTTGGAGATTTGATGGGTTGGGTTGGAGATTTGATGGGTTGGGTTATAACAAATTGGCCAATGACCATATCTGGAGCCGGAAGATGACGTCACGAAACAAATCGTTTATATAGAACTTCTTCTGAACGGTGTTGTCAAGCCAGGGTCTTTAAAACCACCAGAATGATTTTCTGCGTCTAGCTGTCTCAAAAGTCAAAAGACGACAACGACGATGACGATGATTATGACGTTGATGATGATGATGATGATGATGATGACGACGATGATGATGACTGACCGCGAACAGGTGGCAGACTCCGACTGCCAGTCCAACGGTCAGTGGGGTCGACCCATTGAGGTCGGTCCTGTTGCTGTCGATGGACGAGAAGACGCAGAAGACGAGGACGAAGGTGATGACGAGTTCGACGCCGAATCCCTGACCGACGCTCAGTTCGCTCCAGATGGTCGTCAGTCCGTAAGTCTCGTTCTGATTACTGCCAGGCGTAAGACCTGTTCATCAAGAACACGAACCAAGTGCGGTATTTACTGTTCTAGGCCTACCATGTCCCTCTCTCTCTCTCTCTCTCTCTCTCTCTCTCTCTCTCTCTTCTCTCTCACACACACACACACCAATGCAATGCACACACACAAACACACACCAAACACACACCAATGCACATACACCAATACACGCACATACCAATACACACACACACACACAATCGCTCACACACACACACATCACACACTTACATACAAACATACACAGACACATACACACAGGGCGCGATTTGTAGGGGGAGGGGGGAATCTTCCCAGGGACGTCATTTGGGGGGCAGGGGGAGCATTTGCCCCCCCCTGATTTTGAGGGAAAAATTTTTTTGTCAATGTTTGTGCTATTTAGATTTTACACGCCCTAAAGGAGTGCTTGATGATGTCAAGTAATTTGAAGTAACTACTTTAACTAACCGTGAAAATTGGCTGACAAGCAAAAAAAGGTCGTCAGATTTTTCGCAAACTTGTAACTTGTCAGGTCGAAAGTGTTTTGCCCCCCTGAAAAACAGTGAAATGACGTCTTTGAATCTTCCCCCCACTGCCCAACTGCATCCCCCCCTACTGCTACATCGCCCACCACTACGTCCCTCCACTGCTACATTTCCCAACAACTACATCCCCTCAAGCTCGACATATTCCCCCCTCCACTGCTCCAGGTCACAAATCGCACCCTGCATACACACATGCACTCACAAACACACCCGGACATTCATACACGCACATGCACACATACACACACGCAGTTGTCAATCAAGATGCATGGCAGACTGAGCTTTACGAGCGGTTAGGACAATTAACTTGGCCTTTTGACCAACATTTTGGATTTTCTGATTGCTTTGTATCCTGTAATAATAATACATTTAGAATTAATGATGATTGTCTCCAATACTAAACTGGAAGAGGAGCGGGGTAGGTCATTCATCGTTTCGTTATTAATTTTCTCCTAAATAGCTTCTTATCGAGGCTGATAGGCCTACCGCTGCGGATAACGTTGATTAAATATTCTTTTTAAAATTAGTTTTTATCAATTAATTAGTCGTCAATTACTCGATAAGTGCCAAGGTTTTGCGGGGTCGCTGGTCTATAGAGTCTGAAATTCTCCGTAGAGAACCAGCTCTGAAACTGGAATATATGTTCTACGAGACTATGGACCCGGGTACAATGTCCGGGCAGTCCTTTCCCAGGCAGTCACAAGTTCCGCCGGCACCGAGTGGAAGTTAAAATGGTCTGCGCAATGTGTCAAGGTTCGCTGTGCTCTGATATATTAGTGCCAACGGACAGTGATGCTGTATTAGCTGTCAACCAAGATGGGCCGCTATAATGAAGAGACTGCCTGACAAAGCAGCCGCACACAATTACCAAAACACGTACAACAACCGGTTGGACATGGGAACACAGGACATGATAAAAGAAACTGAGGATGAAAAGTGGCGTTGGAGAAAAAGCCAATTTCTAGAAATTAAGCTATACGAGCGCTATATAAATTAAGTAGATACAGTAACTGCGTTACATAATGTTTTCTCTGCGTTTTTCAAATCACACTTTTGACGCTTTCTTACACCGGAGTTTTCTTTATGCGTGACAGGCCAACGCGCAATGCGTAGAGCCAGCCTGATCAAGAATTATATTTAAAAAGAATATGAGATTTTTCAGGAAAGTTAATATATAATATAACAAGGTTTAAAGTGGTTCAGTAGGGACTGCCCTGTGTGAGAACCACTGTTGTTCCCGTCCAATCTAATATCCTAAACTACTGAGGTTTATTTTGAACTCGTTTACAGTTGTAGCCGTTACTATCCTCTCATCCAGTTCATTCCATCTGTCCACCACTCTTGCACTAAAAAAATGCTGTTTATGTCTCCCAACCCGTTTCTTGAACAGTTTCATGCTGTGTCCTCTGGTTCGATAATACTGCTTAATTGTAAAAAATCTTTCCTTTGGCATTTCCACTTTGTTTGTTAGTATTTTGTATGTCTCGATCAAATCCTCTCTCTCTCTCTTTCTTCTTTTTTCCAGGGTTGTCAATCCACAGTGTTTTAGCCTTTCCTCACAGGTTAGTTTATGATATCCCTTGATCATCTTTGTTGCTCTGTGTTGCACTCTTTCTAAGGTCTCTATGTCTTTCTTCAGGAATGGACACCATGCTTGAACACAATACTCTAAATGTGGGCGTACCAATGTCGAAGTTGATAAGTTCTACAGTATAGTGACACAGAGGCCAACGATTGTCATAAGTTCTTTCTCGGAGAAAGAGCAGCGACCTACGCCATTACCAATGCGATATGCACGCGTTAATTTTGGACGACGTATAGGTGGGATCTGAGGGAAAGTAAGGCTTCTTCTGTGTCACCAGAGAATATCACTCTGGAGAATTGGCTTCCATCCGCCAGATAGACCTTGAACCGCGGTTCTCTGTCGCCGGTTCCCAATTGACCGATGGGCTGGCCGCATGGTACCCACAGTCCAGGGTCGCGGCTGCTATGCGAGGATATGTTGTTATTCCACCAAATCCGGGCTCAGCACCTCGCCCGATATTCCCGGTCGGCGGCGCGGCTGTACTGTACACACATAAATTTCCTGCCAGACAGGTTGATTTGCACGCCATACAAAAAGATCCACTTTGTCTGGAAGAATTTGCCACCGCCGCCACTGCCACCACCACGGCCACCGCAGGCGGAACACGCCCTGGTACAGAGCAACAGCCTATACCAGTCAGAAAGGATGGATAGATAGCGAGATAGGCCTATAATTAGAGGCCAATTCGTTTCCATCAACCACCGCCCTTCTTCGTGTGTTTATTCGTTATAATTTTCCGGACGGGAGGAGTCGAGTTCTGCGGCCGGCGTTGACAACCCCGGGCGCCATAATTCAGCCGGTTAACAACTCTGTAAACCAAAAACCGCCCTTCCGCTTTGGCGACCGACCCGAGGTCCACGTAGACCGCCGCCGCCGCCGCCGTCGTCGTTTTTCTCGTCGTCGGCGCATCCGGTTCGACTGCGAAAAAGTGGTTTAAATGTATCGAGTTCGTTTGAACACTGTGTAGTAGGACGGAAAGTGGTTAGAAGAGAGAGAGAGAGAGAGAGAGAGAGAGAGAGAGAGAGAGAGAGAGAGAGAGACGAGATGTGACTGACATTCTCAATTGCATTTTCAAATTCATCGCTAACCACAACATAGGTCGACGCCTGGAATGTCTAATAATAATAATAATAATAATAATAATAATAATAATAATAATAATAATAATAATAATAATAATAATAATAAGTGCGGAGCACAGATCCGACTGTCAAACGCTGCTCCGACAGTGTGGAACACTATAATAATAATAATAATAATAATAATAATAATAATAATAATAATAATAATAATAATAATAATAATAATAATAATAATAATAATAATAACATATATAATATATATATATATATATATATATATATATATATATATATATAATATATCTATATAGGAATGGTCTAGCTTGGAGGGTCAGGTGTTTAGAATTATCGAAATCTTCTGATCGCAGGTGCGTTCCAATGCAGAGTTCGAGTGAATATAAGATCGCGATGCTTTGCGCAACTTTTGCGAGTCGTTAACTACCAACACCTGTGAAGAGAAGGCGACTGTCGACTGATTGACGCGGCGCGTCGAGAGATAACGTATCGATGATTCGATGCAGGCGGCCGCCAAACGCCACCGTATGCACCGCCATGCCAATGGAAAGGCTTAAGATTTACGATCTGTCCCGTGATCGTCACGTGACAAACCAGCATTTTTAACAGCACCGCATTTGTGCGTGACCTGTGTGCACGAGAGAGAGAGAGAGAGAGACAGACAGACAGACAGACAGACAGACAGACAGACAGAGAGAGACAGAAAGAAAGAAAGAAAGTGAGAGGTACCTGTACAGACAAAGGGAGAAACAGACAGAAAGAGAGAAAGCTCTGTCAGTCGGTGTTGTTCGGTCAATGAAAGTTCTTGAAATGGATAGCATATTGAACAGCGTTAGTTGTTTACGAGTCTACGTCAGACCAAAAGCAAAGGTTTCACATGAGAAGATTTTCGTATACAGTAGATCTTCTTTAGGTTCTCTGTATCTCTGTGACACTGAGACCATGGGCCTCCACGGACCACCATACCTCCCTGTCCTTTTAGTTTATTTCAGTCCAATTGATGATGATGTTATTATTATCTTTCATGTCGTACAACAAGCATTCTTTGCTTCCGCCTTCAATGTTGCTATTTACCCCCTCCCCCCGCCGCCCTTCCAGTTGTAGGTAGGTTTCCAGAACGTTTTTCCTCGTTGTGCGTCCAAAGAATTTAGGCCGCTTTTCCCCCCAATCGTCTGCATCAGTTTTCGTCTTGTGTCCGTACCCATTACCACCAGGGTTTCATATTTCATATACAAAAGAACATCAAAGAATCTGAACACGTGTATTTCAATTCGTATCTCAACCATTCACATCACGTAGCAATAAATTGTCGCGTCTATGGAGCGCGAATTGCTTTCAAAGTGTTTGGGAAAATTAGGAAAACGATTAGCGAATTAGGCAACCGCCTCGGGGTTTTGATTATATTATTTAAAATCAATCAATCAATCAATAATAAACTCAATGGCGCCACTATCATAATGCCCAGGGCATCAGCCGATGGCGCACCAAATCCAAATTGAATTAGAGCCAGGTCAAGCCGGAGAGATCAGTCAGAAATGGCGGGAGAACAATCTAAAGGGGGGGGGTAAGTCAAGTCAAACAGGTACTGCATGTTTTAAGACCGGATCTGAAAGCTAATAAGGTGCTAGTTATACGAAGTGATATTGGTAATGGATTCCAGAATCAAGGACCACACACTGAGAAACAACTACCGGTAATGCCAATGACTGTGTACGAGAATAAGGAACAACAAATGAATGTCCAACCGAATATGATTGTAATAAAGTGATTAGCAGGCCGAGAGATCAGTCGCGTCTTAAGATAATTGTGTTCATTATATAACATGGTTTTATATACTAAAAGACAGATTTTATAATTAATTCGGTATTTGATAGGAAGACAATGTAGAGACTGCCTAGCTGAAGTTATACTGTATGTTCGAATCTGGGAGCTTTGGATATGACTCTAACATAGGAATTTTGAACTCTCTGGAGTTTCTGCATATCTAAATTTGTGATGCCGAAAAGCAAAGAATTGCAATAATCTAGGCGAGTCGATACCAATGCAAATAAACATCCTATTAAATATGTAGGCCTATTATACAGTATCGGCCAATGAAACCTGTACCACCCAGTTTCACTGCAAATATTTTCACAATCATTTGGTCAAATGCACGACATTTTGTCTACTTCTGCGGAATTATATCCGGAAATAAGTTTTTCTTTACAATTCTAAAGTGCATTGGGCAAAAATGCAGAAAATCTATATTCAACCAATCGTTTTAACGCTAATTTGATTCAGTCTTAATCATATCTCAGAATCCTTCTAAAGTCACTAAAATAGTTCGGCCGAACTCTCGTCTAGAAAAGCGCTCTATATCACTGAAGAGACCCAAGACGGCCAAGAGCACGGCACAACGCTGGACTAAATCCACACTGCCAAAGGCGTGAATTTGTATGAAAAAGTGGGGGCCCTGTCCTATATCTCTCCCTTCCCTCCCCTTTCCCAGTACATTCTTAAGCCTTCTTAAGTTCTCTGCCCGGAAGCAGGTCCTGGTTCCCATTGGCACCATCCTTTCTGTCAGCAGCTTGAGTCTTTAATCCTTTGTATCCGTCTTAAGTCAGCATCCAGTGCAGTAGTGATGTACGTGGTCATTTTCTCTGGTTATCCTTCCTCTCCCATTTGTCCTTCCAGTATTGTTCTGAACGATGAGTCTCCTCTTAGAACAGCGGTTCTCAACTCAATCCAGACCCCATTTGCTCGAATGACGATTTGCCAGGGTCGCCTTTTCCTTCAGAAAATATGAGGTTGTCTCTTGTCTTGTTATTGTACACAATTTCAAAAGTGGTAGTTACGACGTACTAGTTGTTTTACTATAATTGTTATTCGAGGATAGACAGAACAATTAAATAATAACGATTTCGAACATTTTGATTGTCGTGTCATTATTATTTTTAGCAGCTTACATTGTGAACGAAAATAATTTTACCGTTGGGGGGTCGCCACAATGGGGATTGAATTAAAACCAGCGCGGCACTATAAAGGTTGAGAGCCGCTGTCTTAGAATATGCCCAAACCAGTCCATTTGCTTCTGTTGTACTGTTTGTATTATTGACTTTTCCTCCTCTACAATATCTAGGACCTCTTTTTCCAGTACATAACCTCTCAAAACGTGGGTGGACTCGAGCCTAGAAAGCCTAATAGAAGTTTACGCCTATTTGCAGAACGATTACGACACAGGACTAAACTGCGGGTCTAACGCTTACAGTGTAGTATTGCGTTTTTGAGAAGTAACTGTACAGTGTACACAGATGATTAGTACCAGCGCCGCCTAGCGAATCGACTCCCGAATTCAGCTTAAATGCATCACGCTGTAGGCCTACCAGCCATCCGCTTAAGCTACTAGGCCTATATTCTAACTAAAACTCTAATAATTAATAACTGGAATAGGGATACGTGATTTTGTCGTTTCGTGGTAAAGTATTCGTCCCATTTGGTTGAACAACGAGATCGTTTTGTTGTTTGAATGGTAAGATATCTTTTATTAATATTTTTAGCGATTAGACCCTAGGTTATTAAATAGATAATGAGCACAATAAATGCCCAGTATGGTGGGTTTAAATATTAAAATGTCTGGAGTTTCTTTACGGAACTTGGCGATTTATTTGAGAAATGAAGTCTAAAGAAAGAAAGGCAGTATGGGAGTCGGAGAAATCAAACAAGTGCCACAGTACAAACAGCCTACTTAGGGGCAGTATGATAGCCAGTGATGGGAAATGTGAGAGAGACATAACATCAAGAATAGGAATGGCCAAGACAGCATTCTGTGAACTCAAAACGATACTTACAAATCGGCATGTCTCTAGACTTACGAGACACGATTAAGAGTGCTCAGAAGCTACGTTTGGTCAGTCCTATTGTATGGAGCAGAGACATGGACTATATCCAAGGCCATGCAGAAGAAATTGGAAGCCACATAAATATGGTTATTGCGAAGGATGCTGAAGATTTCATGGACGGAAAAGAAAACCAATGAAGAGATCTTGAATGAAATTGAAATTAAAAGGAAGTATGATGGTAACCAACGAAAAAGGCAGTTTTCCTTCTTCGGACACATAATGAGGAAGGAAGGACTGGATCATCTGGCAATAACCGGAAAAATGGAAAGGAAAAAGAGCAAGAGGAAGACAGAGAAACACCTATGTAGACTGCCTACGAGAAGGAATTGAGGAAGCAAAGAACAGCATTGAATTAATAAGAAGATGTCAAGATCGAACAAAGTGGAAATCCATTGTCGCTAACGTAAAAGTACACAGCACCTAAAGAAGAAGAAGAAGAAGAAGAAGAAGAAGAAGAAGAAGAAGAAGAAGAAGAAGAAGAAGAAGAAGAAGAAGAAGAAGAAGAAGAAGAAGAAGAAGAAGAAGAAGAAGAAGAAGAAGAAGAAGAAAAAGAAGAAAGAAAAAAAAGAAAAAGAAACAAGGCATTTTATTTAATATTTTTAGCAATTAGGTCCCAAGTTATTAAATAAATAATGAACAAAGTAAATGCTGAGTGACCAGTAATTACTGTGTGTTTTCTGAGTGTTCTTCCAAACGACTTTTCATTTTGTTTCATAATTGCGTGATAATTTCAATGTTTTATTATGACACGAGTTTTGCTTTTGCACTGCTGTTTCATGTGCACTTTGTTCACTCCATAACATTTATGATGTTTTTTGTGAAATGACCTTCGACTGACTGCCCTGTGTCAGGGTTAGGAAGTCGTCAAGACGAAAAGCAAAAGCGGAAAGACAAAGCGGCGAACGTAGCCCACAGCCAAAGCGGCAACTGACCTAACTATAAAACCTAGGTAACCTAACTTGGTAAATAACTTAAGCAAATTCGTCGGTAAATTGATGACTTGCTCTACTGTTGATTTCCTCTTTCGGTTTTGAGCGTCTGTCGTGTGTATATTTCCGGGCAAATGTTTTAACGTTGGTCTCAAGTAACAGTCAGGGCCGGATTAAGGTCCGAGGGCCGGGAGGGGGGCTGAGAAAAAAGGCCGTCGCCTATACTGAAACATGAAAATCTCTGACAAGCAAAAAAACGTTATCTCCCTTCCAAATCCTTCTGACAAGCAAAAAAAGTTTATCTCAAAAATCGGTGGGCCTATTTTCATGATGGGCCGGGGACTGCAGCCCCCTCAGCCCCCGCCTTAATATGGCCCTGGTAACAGTTCACAAGTGATGTAGGAGCGAATCGCTCAGTTTTCATACTTTTGCGTGTAAATCTTCTACAGATACATGTATTTTCCCCTTCACTCGCCGTAAAAGTCTTACCCTACTCCGGGCGCTTTATCCATTACGAAGACGAATGGGTAATGGATAAAGAAGGGGTGCAAAGAACCCTATTGGAAACAGTAGGAAAACGAAAACTGAATTACTAGGGACATATTGCGCGAACAAAACAGGAATGTATAGAGAAAGAAATAATACAATTAAGGTACAAGAGGTAGACCATGCAAGAAAAAAGTGGGAAGATAACATAAAAGAATGGACAGGACTCACTATACAGTAGAGCAGGCGACAAGACCAGCAGAAGACCGTAACACTTGGAGGAAGGCAGTCCACAATGCAGCCAATCTTCGGAGTGGAGCGAAGTAGAGACGTCATTTCGCTGTTTTTCAGGGGGACAAGACACTTTCGATCGGTCAAGTTTGCAAAAAAGTTGGCGACCTTTTTTTGCTTGTCAGCTATTTTGTGCGATTAGTTACTTCAGATTCCAGATTCGACATCATGCCCTCCTTTACGGGTTGATGACTTTTTTGCTATTCAGTCTTTCTACCTTATTTTCTACCTTATGACTTATTTTCTGACCCAACCCAACAAGCCCGTATGTAAAAACTAAATAACACAAAAAATTTCCCCTAAAAATCGGGAGGGTGGGGGCAACGGTCCCCCTGCCCCCAAATGACGTCCCTGGAGCGAAGACGGTTAAAGACAAGACAAGACACTACGGGTGTAGTAAGACTGAATAAGATTAACGTGAACTCGCAGCGTTTGAAATCGGTGGTTTTTAAATGCAAATCGCGTACCAACCGATACCCGCGATTTGAAATTCGAGAATCGTTGCGAAGCAGGGCACCGTTGGAGTCCGGAGAACCAAACGACAGCATAACATTAGACGGAAATCTGATGAAATCAATGCGTAAATTATACAAAATGGCCGCCGCCGCCGATCGCAATGTAATCTAATAGCAGAATGGTTGGGCCGAAGACTACAGTGAAACCCAGACCTTGCAATATCATCGCCGTTCTCTTTATTTCGCGAACATCTGTCGTTCTAATTGAAATTCAATTATTATTGTTCATTAAGTCATTAAGTGCCTGTCATGAGCATATGTCTCTGTTGGCATTTAACTGTTTCATCCTTCTCATTCTGCTCGGCAATCTTTGTATAGCCTACTCTTTGGTAGCCACCTCTAGGTTCTCAGAGCACATCGATTTTGTCTGACGTTCCGCTCACTATAACACGTAGATGTCCATGGGATCAATTTTTATAACCCAACCCATCAAACCTCTAACCCAACCCATGCCGGTGATAGGTTACTTGACCCAACCCATGCCGGTAATACATTACAATTTTTTTAAACCATGACTTATTTTCTGACCCAACCCAACAAGCCCGTATGAAGTGCAGGGGTGCAGCTGCACTCCCTGGAAAGAAGATGCGCTGCACCCTTGGCTGCACCCCTGAAAGAATACAAAATTATGCAGGCCTTGTCAAGATATTTGGAGGATAAAGTAAAGTTGGTGACGACCTTTTTTTGCTTATCAAGGGTTTTTCAGAGACGAATTTTTTTGTTTTTTCCCGTTGTCACAACTTTTATCTTCAGAAAATCTGCACTCCCTGCTGAAAATTCGTTCCGACGTGCCTGCAACCCAACCCAACCCAATCCACCTTTAATATGTCAAAGTCTGACCCAATCCAAACCAATACAACTCAACCCAACCCATTGGACATCTCTGCTATAACATGCGAGATGTAAGGAGAGTCAGACAACTCATCTCCTCGTCAGAGTACTTATTCCTCTGATGCCTTGATATCGATTCTGGGTTAGTTTGGATGAAATACATCGATGATAGTGCACTGGACCCAGAATCCGGAACTCTCTGCCGGCGGTAGCCTACATGTTCGCCAGACTGAATGTCTTGCTACCTTCAGGTCTTGACTAAAAGTAAAAACACATCTATTCCCGATTGCATATCCTTCTTAGCCGGAACCAGGAAGTATGGACTGACCTCTGGATTTCAACCTCAAACCACCACGGTCAAAATATTGACTGATTTCTTACTTTGAAACGACCATCGACTGGTGCTGATGTACTACTACAATGGCGCTAAAGAAGTTGCCTATTACTACTACTACTACTACTACTACTACTACTACTACTACTACTACTACTACTACTACTACTACTACTACTACTACTACTACTACTACTACTACTACTACTACTACTACTACTACTACTACTACTACTACTACTAGACTACTACTACTACTACTACTACTACTACTACTACTACTACTACTACTATTATTATTATTATTATTATTATTATTATTATTATTATTATTATTATTATTATTATTATTATTATTATTATTACTACTACTTATTATTACTACTACTACCGTACACGTATTGAGTAAGTCGAGTAAGATATCAAACGAGTTTGACTAATTATAGAGTAATCCTCAATCCTCATGTGCTTATGTCCTGGATGTCCTGTTATTATAATAGATACGCGTTTTTCCCAGGACTACGACAATGTACAGTAACTTTCTTTTGTTGACGAGAACTCATTAAGATCAATTAAGCTGATAAGAATAATAGATAAACTGGCAAAAACAAACGAAGGAATAGGGCAGAAAATCAGCATTAAAAGTACATTTACTGTGGTAATAACAAAACACAAAGAAGTATCCATACATTTGCAAGGCAGTCAGTCGATCGATGTGCCATACGATCGATTCTTTACATTGGCACACTATAGCAGCACAAGAGGCCACAAATGTAAATTGTTTAAGCATAGGGTGGGTCCAAGAAAGAATTTTTTAGTGCAAGGGTTGTGGACAAATGGAACAGTTTGGACGAGGTGGGAGTGACAGTTGAAACAGTAAACGGATTCAAAGGCTATCTCGATAAACTAGGTTATTGAATGCAGATGGTTACATCAGTGGTTTTCACACAGGCTTAATTAGCCTCCTAAACCACTTAAATCACATTATTATTATTATGAATGAAACAGATTTGAAGCAAATAACACAATTCAAATTCTTGGGAAGCATACTGCAACCACAGGCGACGGTAAAAGAGATACAGGAATAAAAGCAAGAATTGGCAAACTCAACATCTGCTGAAATGAAAAAGATCGTGACAGGCAAAAACATATAAAAGGAAATAAGATTGAGAACACTTAAACACTACGTGTGGTCAGAAGAAGACACAAAGGCCATCTCAAAAGAAATGAAGAAAACTGACAACCGCAGAAACGCGGTGTTGTGCAGGACAATGCTATAGAAGTACCACCGACGGATAAAAGAACCAATACTCAAATCGTGCATATGACGGGAACAGAATTACGGATTACAAAAGAATAACTTTGTCATAGTAAAATTTATCTCGTTACCTAAAACGAGATTAGATTAAATTTCCCCCGCCAAGCTGTGGCCAGCCACCAAAAGCTGAATTTATTACCTAAATACAGGAAGTTGATGGATATACATTTAGATAAGAATTAAATGAAAACGTTTAGCTAAATGCTTCTTCTAATAGATAATTCTAATAAGCAACTCTATTGAGTTGAGGTTTCTCGCTCGTCTTACGGACACAATGACGTAACGCGGGTTACCAGCAGTGGCGGTTCCACCATGTTGATGACTGGGGGTGCATCCCCCCACCGGAGTTTTTTTGCTTGTCGACACATTTTTCATAAGCTTTTAAAAATTTCTACCATTCGGTACACTCAATACCGCGGATACGGAATTAAACTACTGGAAAATACTGCGAATGACGGGGTTTTTTGCTTGTCAGCCTTTTCGGCAAGGTTTATCAACATTTAGTGGAAATTAGTGGGCAAAAGAACACTGAGAATTGCCTCTTTTTCTCTCGGTTTTTTCTTAACTTTGCATCCCCCACCAACTTCCTATAATTTATTTAATCCCCCCATCAAGAATTCCTGGAACCGCCACTGGTTACCAGCACCCGGGACAAAAAGAGATTGCGCCTCTAACTCGTCACCAAATGCCTCTACAAGCAAAAAGACAAAAAAATCGTTCTCGTAACATCCTATTCTTCCTTGCAATAACAGATTTTCAAAATCCCAGAAAGTACTTACAGTTCTTTTTTGTGAATGACACATTTTGTCATTCAACGAGAAGAATTATTGTAAGCACATATTATGAAGTCAGCCTATTTTATGATTTATTAATTATTGCTTGGTTTTTTATTTTTTGTGTTTTGAAATTTTGCGCCCCGGGAATTTTTCGCCCGGGGCGGCCGCCCCTCTTGCCCCCACGCTACGCCGCTGTATGGACATGACTACTTCTCTTTCGATGTCAGCTGTGTTCACTGCTAATCGAAGCTGATCCCACGTTTCAGGACAGTGAACGAGGATGACTGGGCGACGCCAGACAGACAATCATAATATCTTTTATAAACGTGGGATTCGACGAATTATGACAAATTATCCTTCAATAATATCAGACAGCACCAGGGCACGACAAAAAAGAACTGTGAAGACTCTTCATTATTTCATGCTGTAGAAATTAAGCACTACTTTCATGTCTCTCTCCCCCTCCTCTCTCCCTCACTCTGTCTGTCTGCCTCATTCTCCCTCTCTCTCTCTCTCTCTCTGTCTGTCTCTGTCCGTCTCTGTCTTTCTGCCTGTCTGTCTCTCTATCCCTTCCTTTCTGTTAGTCTCTCTCTCTCTCTCTCTCTCTCTCTCTCTCTCTCTCTCTCTCTCTCTGTCTGTCTGTCTGTCTGTCTCTCTCTCTCTCTCTCTCTCTCTCTCTCTCTCTCTGTTTCTCTCTCAGCTGTTAAGCCGAGCTTATTTGCGCCTTTTCGACTATTTAAACATGCAGCTCAAAAACAGTTTAAACAGATGAAGGATCTGGGAATTAAGGTTGTGTAGACGTAATAATCATTAGCGTTGTGATTGTCGTTTCCTCTATTTCTCTTTTAATTGAGTGAATTTCTTTGTGTTTAAAAAAAATTGTCTTTGTGGTCGTATTTAACATGTGTCGCTAAAGCGTCTTCAAAGAAACTGCCGCCGATCACGTGGTCTAAATGCCCGAGGTAATTGAAATCGCGGTCACGTGGTCTAGAGTATATGCGGGAACTTGTGGTCCATTGTGTCACGTGATCGTTTCCACGTCTTTGTTTCCGATCGTTTCTGCTGTCGTAGAGACCGGCGTTTACTGTATCCAGAGCCCTGGGGTGCGATTAGGTTGAAGCCGCGTGAAGATAATTACCGCCAATAAGCGAACGTTTGTCATAATAGCGGGGATCGACGGGTCACGCACGGTTTGAAGGTCACGGAATCAGATGAGGGCGTTTATACTTCAAAAGCCTCGAGAACTCAATCACAAAGCCCAATGGAGACGACAACAGGGCAGGTCTAGAACAGGATGAACTAAATTGGAAAGAACGCTACTACACTGTAGAACATACCGAATACCACAAGTACGCTTGTAAGCATAGCAAGCGCGTTTAGCACATAGCAAGCACATTTAACCCCTTAACCGTGTATTTAACTGTAACTCAATGTAAAATAGACGGACATATCCGGGATCCCCAGTTAAGGGGTTAAGGGACGGAAGATGGCAGAGTGGGTTACGCGCTGGAGCGGTGGGCTGACGGAGCGGGTTCAAGACCCGTCGACGCCCTTAGTGCCTTTAACATAGACGGCAACGCCTCCTGAAACCACTTTAACTCAGTCTAAGTTAGCACATACACGTACAGTAGAACTTCGTTATAACGTACATAGCTGGTCTGTAAAATCTAGTACGTTATATCCGAGGTACGTTATATCCAATGGCATCCAATACGGTAGCGCATCACACTGGACCGTACATTGTGGTACGTTGTAACCGAGGATGCGTTATAACCGAGGCCGTTATAACGAAGCTCTACTGTTTTCGATGGGGAAGGAGTGCAGTATTGACCGTGAAAGCACTACTGCGGTACCTGCCCCCGAGAAACCAATATGGAAAAAACTGGTCCAAGTGAAGCGCAAAATACGGAAGGAAAGAAAGAAGAAGAAGAAGAAGAATTGAAAGGATCTCTGTATACAGTGGCTCCATCTCGTGGCCGAAATCGTAAAGCGACGTTCATTTATAACGTCTCTTCCGTCTTTGAACTCTTTCGTTCGAAATTCTAAATCTTCTTTGTCGAAAAAGTCTTCAACCCGCGCCATGCATTAAAATCTTTTCTTATTTTAGATCCTTACAATCTCCCCCTCCCTGCTCTCAATCTTAATTATCTCAGATTTTCTGTGGAACATTATAGCCTGACTTTTGATAGGCATAATGAGACGTAACTGCCCGACCCTAGCAACATTTCTGTCTCTCGAAATCCAAGATTGCGTTTTAAAATGTTTCGCACGACAACCTTCCGATATGAAAGTTATCGCTCCGTCTAACCTGCCGGCGGCAGGCAGGCAGACAGACAGTCGAAGGCTTCTTGCAGATTTGCAAGAAATAGAAATTTATCTTATAATTTGTTTCGATTATCTGAGTGAACTCCGGGCCTGTCGATCCAGCCTTATCTTCTCTTCCGAAATGTGAAACGCCTTAATCCGAAACGGTTCCTTAATGGAAAGATTAGAGCAGACGCGAACTTGGAAATGCGACACGCATGTCTGCACTAAACATTCGCGTTGTTTTAATCCATCCATCCATCCATAAGAAATTACAGTTTGTCCGTTAAGATTGATATGTACCCTCGGTGTTTTATTTTCTAGGGAAAAAAGGTTCGGGAACTCTCATTTCTAGGGCCGTCAAGAGAAATTCTTACGGACCATAAAAATTGTTCTATTCTCATCAGGTGCAACTGATAAAAAACCGATTGTAAGTAACTGTAAAACACGCATTATTGCATATCAGTATCAGAACCGTAACTAGGGTTTTCGGCGCCCGGGGCAAGATTTCCATTTTGCGCCCCTAAATGTCGGTGACGACCTTTTTTTAGTCGTCACGAAGTTTTCTTATTCCTTTCCTCGAAATAAATATAAATACTCCTCCGTTTTCGGAGTGATGGCCTTTTTAAGTCATCATGGCTCTTTATTTAATTCACACCCAAAAATATTTTTATTTACACTCAACAAAGCGCCCCCTCCCCGGTCGCCGCCCGGGGCGACTTGCCCTCCTAGTTACGGCTCTGATCAGTATATAACAATATATGAGAATATGGCAAAAGGGTGTGGGAGCGCAGTCAGAGATGTCCATGGGTTGGGTTATCCCATATGTTGAGTTGGGTTGGGTTGGATTGGGTCAGACTTTTCCATATTAATGGTGAATTGGGTTGGGTTGGATCATAAAATAAGTCATGGTTTAAGAAACTTTAATGTATTACAGTGTGTGGGTTGGGTCAGGTAAACCTATTATCGGCATGGGTTGGGTCGAGTTGGGTTGGAGATTTGATGGGTTGGGTTGGATTGGGTTCTAAAAAATGGACCCATGGACGTCTCTGAGCGCCGTACCCGTGCGTCCCCACTGAAAAAAGCACTGCGTACCGTTAAAAATTAGTGAGCGCAACTATCGCAGAATTTGTAACGACTATGAAAAGCAATAGTATTATTCGCTTCTAAACAAATTTTTCTGCGCCATGCAAATTTATTTCTTAAAATGAAAATTAGGCTAATGAGAATTATTCTAATAACGGCAACTCCATACCATGGCTCAGTGACGTTCAGAGAGCGGTGGGCGCCCGGGGCCAAGTCGATAAAAACATGTTTCAGGAGCAAGAAAATGGTCGCCGAGTCATCAGTTTTGGCGCCCCCGTCTGGGCCACCGCTCCACCGCCCAAGGCCACCGCTCCACCGCTCCCACCCCTCTGCACGTGCCTCTATTTCGTGACTGCGATCCTTAGGTGACAGCAACTTAATTTAATCTGGTTCAACGCCTCCAAAATTTTACAGCGAAAACGCGAATTGTCCATAGTTCGTCAACTTCTTGTAAAAAAGAAATTGACATGAAATTCCCGTGGTGATGATGATGATGATGATGATGGATGATGATGCAGTTGAACGAATAATTGACCGCAAAAAAGAGAACCGCTAGCAATGCAGATGGAAATAGAGAGTGTACGCAAGTGGGGGGGGGCGTTGGGGTGGTAACTTCTAAGCATGGAGGCCAACCATTTGTTGATAGGTATGTAGCAGCAAGCATAGGGTCCCAATAGGGGGCACTAGGGCACTATGGGGGCGAGCATTCAATAGGTGCACGGGCCTCCCCAGTGTTTTATATAGGCCTGTTAGAAGGGGAGATCCCCAACCTCAAATTCCCCACCCACCCACCCCCAATTCGCAGCACAAATTTTTTTGCATTGAACTATGCCTCTTCCCCTCCAGCCAAGTCAATTTCCCCCTCCCCAAAGGCTTGGAGTCCGGATAAAACACTGGGCCTCCCCATTTGGAGCCGCCACTGGGTGTACCCCACTACTGACCCTTGAGAAATGCAGCTCCGGTCGTGGCCCCGATCGACTGACTGATGACGTAGAACACCGCCCTGACCAGCGTGATCTTTCTGCCGACCAGCAGACCGACGGTCACCGCCGGGTTGACGTGTCCTCCGCTGATGTTACCGATGCTCCAGACGACCGTCGCCACGATCAGACCGAAGGCCAGGGCGATCTGGACCTGGGTCGGGTTGGTCACCTTCTCCCAAGCTTCGCCGATGCACGTACCGCAGCCGATGAGGACCAGGAGGAGCGTTCCGATGAACTCGGCGGCGACTCCGCGCCACATACGAGGGTTCTTCAGGTCGTCGATGTTACCCTTCAGGCCACCCATGTTTCCCCTTCGACGGAACCCCTTTGCGGTTAATTCTTCTTCTTCTTCTTTGACTCCTCGGAGACGATAATTACTGGCTTCGTTCAGCACTCACTCTGCCACCGTTCGTGCCGCCTTCGAGTATCTCTCTGACTGCTGATCATCAGTTCCTGTCACAGACGAGTTCTCAAGTGATGCCTGTGGACGAATGGGGTGGGAGTGAGGGAGCGAGAGAGGGGGAGGGAGGGAGGAGAGGAATGATAATAGCGACTGCTGTTCTGAATCCTGGGTTGCTGAGCCAGTGAGAGAGACCAGTGAGAGAGAGAGAGAGAGAGAGAGAGAGAGAGAGAGAGAGAGAGAGATATATATATATATATATATATATATATATATATATATAGAGAGAGAGAGAGAGAGAGAGAGAGAGAGAGAGAGAGAGAGACATACAGACAGACAGACAGACAGACAGGGTCTCAGTCGGTTTGCTCGTAGTCGGGCTTGGACAGTCGGAGGATGAGGCGCGTTGGGTTGTAGGCTAATTCTGGCCCCGGCCAATCAGAATAAAGTCACCAGACGAACCGAGTGCTATTTCTGAAACCAGCATTATAGCTCTCTCTGCGATGAGTGAAGAGTTTCGACGAGCGCTGAACGATTGCTGGGGAGCCTCTTCATCATTGTCGTCGTTGTTTCAGAGAGAGAGAGAGAGAGAGAGAGAGAGAGAGAGAGAGAGAGAGAGAGAGAGAGAGAGACAGAGACAGAGACAGAGACAGAGACAGAGACAGAGACAGAGACAGACAGACAGACAGACATATAAAGAGAGAGAGAGACAGAGAGACACAGATATAGGAAAGAGAGAGAGGGGAGAGGGGGCAGAAAGAGAGCAAGAGAGAGAGATATATATATATATATATATATATATATATATATATATATATATATATATATATATATAAGTGGAGATAGAGACAAACAGACTGATTTACAGAGACTGAGACAGATAAACAGATAGACAGACACACACTGCATGCATATATATATATACATATACATATACACACACATATATATATATATATATATATATATATATATATATATATATAGATATATATAGAGATAGAGAGAGAGAGAGAGAGAGAGAGAGAGAGAGAAGTTAAAGAGAGTTGAATCTAAACTTCTCTTGCTAACTAATTTCGGAAAATTTATTTCATTAGCAAAACAGTTTGCGATGTGGCAGCTGTGTAGAGGTGCGGCGTTATTATGGGGGTGGGGTGGAGCTACTTGATTCCTGACTGCAAAACTTAGATAATAAATGATTAGGATTAATAACTAATTACTTCTGGTACGCTTTGTTAATTTATTTCCAAATCGAGTCATTTAAGTCATTATTAGTTATTATTGCCGTGCTTAGGGGGGGGGGGGTAGTGGCTACATAGACGTTTATGCATATTCATGTTTTCCTTCGCGTCGTTGCCAAGGTAGGCGTTGCTACGGACGATCGAGCCAGTTGCCTTGGATACGGACCTAGTTCTTGCTCCGGATCTTTCACTCAACAATCTCCGTTGAATCTGTTCTTCTCTCTTTTCCACTCCCTCTCCATCCACTCAAATCCGGTATCCTCATCTGTCGAAGGTATAGTTCAGCATCTCTCCTCTGCAGCAGCAGCAGCAGCAGCAGCATCTGCGAACCGCATTACAGTTCCAAATTGGCCTCTACAACATCTACATCTACAGAGGTCAACACCTCCGTCTACACTACAAGTCTACGCCGACAGAATTCAAGCGATAAAACTCAAATGGAAGAAAACCCGTAATAAAATGATAATCAATTTCACACACCGTGTCAGTGGCGTAGCCAAGGGGGATTTGGAGGTTAAACTCCCCCCTTGGCTTCCGACGAAATTTTTTTAACGTGTGTGCATACATTTTTTATTTTTGGACGCGGTTTTGGAGTGAAACCCCTCCCCTTTGGCTGCCGAGTGCCGACCCCAAATAATTTTTAAGCACTATAGAATGTAAATATGTAAGGTGACGACCTTTCTTTGCTTGTCAAAATTTTTCGAAGTTGAACTTTCGAAGTTATGAACTTATGATCAAAACCAACCCTTCTCCTTCGGGAAATCCTGGCGACGCCACTGCACCGTGCCACAACACCACAGTCGAACTGTTGCGCTGACTTTTTGCTAATACTAAACCCTCGTCTTCAGTTCTTAACTACACTGTAGTAGGCCTTGTTCTTCGAAGCTTTCTAGCATCAAAGGACGATTAGAAGCGCAGAGACAATACCGAAGGTCCTTGTTGGTTGTTTTTGCGGCTGTGGTCTCCCTGTCATGTTTTTGTTGTGGTTTTTTTGTAAATCGTATCGACTGACAGCGCCTGACAAGATGAAACCGGCGTGTCAATGCAACTGTCAACCGTATTGCATCCATGACAGATTCACCTGAAATCGCATATGTCCCTATATACATCTTATACCGTACTGTATTTAAATCAATCAGTCGGTGATCACGTAACTTAACCCCCACCCCCCCCACCCCCACCCCATAATAGCGCCCCTCCATACCAGCAGCCACATCGCAAACAGAGATAGCAATCCGCATTTGAGTGATTAGGTATCATTGACATTCATTGCATAGCTACTGCTGCTGATCTGAGATAGGAATGACAACAATCTGACGATTTCGTAAACTCTTTTTTCGTGTTTCACATATTTTCGCACTGACCTGCAGAAGCTGTGGTCAATCGTCCGATGGTCAGTCGTCAAAATCAGAATCAGTTAATTAGTACCAAAGTCAGAACCAAAGAGCGTTAATATTACAATTCAATATGGGAAAAATAGTTGTAGGCCTAAAGACAAATGCTAAAATATTTCATATTTTGATATTAGATATCCATTCATTAGATATATTAGATATATTACTGTAGATATATTAGAAGAGCGTTAATATTACAATTCAATATGGGAAAAATAGTTGTAGGCCTAAAGACAAATGCTAAAATATTTCATATTTTGATATTAGATATATTAGATATTTGATATATTAAAATTGACGTTAAAGGATTAGGATACTAAAAGTGAGGAACAGGAGAAGAGAAGCAATCTCTGTCCAAAGCCTGCATTCTCTACGAATCAATATATCAGATACAAATTCAAATATTCGAAATAGGCCTACAAATGCAATATTTAACAGAAAGTATTTATGATTGTACAAAATATGGGCCTAAATCAATAAATGCTTGCAAATTGAATTATTAATTCGTAGAGGTCACTTATTCATATCACTTGTCCGATGGTCAATCGTCCGAGTACCGATTTTTAGAACCAGAACATTTTTATTGTATTATGTCACTCTTAAGAACGCATTTTGAGCAATTATCAGTACTTCTGACGCAATCAGCAAATTGGTGATTAAGTTGCTTTCTAGATTACTCACAATACTCTGTCTCTGCACATGTCTCTCTCTTTGTCTCTGTCTGTCTCTCTCTCTATCTATCTATCTCTCTCTCCCTGTGTAAGCCGATACTGCCTCCTTTTGAAGAGGCAGGGCAGGGCTGGTTTATTTTGAGCACATGCAGAGTTCCAGATCAAATTAAAATAAGGGAAATTGCCAAATCTGGAAAGATCCGAATACATAAAAGACCGAAATATTTACGAGTATTTCTTGACAGTAGAAATGTGTCAGAATGCGTTGGGGTGAAATTATTCCGCGTACCTTTGGAACACCCGAGAGCGAGATATAGCGATCTCGAAGAATTAATTATTAATTCAATTTGCAAGAAGCATTTATTGATTTAGCTCGTTAAAAAAATTTCTATATCTCAAGATCACCAACGCTTGCTACGAGTATATTGGCGGACATTTGGCGCCGTAGTTTTCAAATTCTATTAAATAATTAAGTAGGGTGTCTTATTGTCTCAAAGATTCGGCAGGAAATCTGGCTTAGTCTTAACAGTGGCGGCTCTAGGATTTGGCAAGTAACTTCTAATCATGGGGGCCAACCATTTGTTGTTTAATGTATGTAGCATTAAGTATAGGGTCCCAACTGGGGGCCACTAAATAGGTCTCAATAGGGGGCACGGGCCCCCCCTGGCCCCCCCGGTGGAGCCGCCACTGAGTCTTAATAAGAGGGTTTAAATTACACAGTGTGTGTGTGTGTACTATAGTCTATACAGTTAAGAAGCGGACTTTATACGTTGAGCCCTCTTGCGGGGCTGAATTGGCAATTCGCCCACAACACGCTATCCCGGATGTTACAAATCTCAGAAGTCTTACTAAGGCTGAAATCGCCGCATTGGCCAAAATCACGCGCTCTCAGTCGGGAGTTCTTTAAAAATCTGCAGCTGTCCGTTCTCAGGCCGCGCACTCTCTCAGAATACTCCCTTTCTGACTCGTATTACGTAACGAATCAGGCGAAATTTTGATTCTCTCTCGTCGGCACACCCTCGATTTTTTTAAAAAAATTAGTAGTTTTTCTCTGTAGTCTTGATCCGATCGTTAAGTCGGTGTCATCCGGAAAAAGTGCCACACTCGACACCATCACTGCCACCCACATCGTTACATTTAGACCCATCAGTATAGCCACCCACGCACGAGGGGCCCTCCTCCTTTTCGGGCTGAGTTCAGTCGTGGAATTTGTGCAAAACCGTTGAGTGGCATGCATGTATAGTATGAGAAGAATGAATGAATGAATGAATGAAGTTCAGAGCGTTGAAGATTGACGCGACGTTTTCTGGGGAAGGGGGGGCGTCAAGATTTTTCACCGCCCTATTCCGGAATCCTGGTTACGCCACTGTTCAGACCAGTGTAGCATATTATATTAACTCCCATATAATAATAACTTCCCAGTCATTATTATTTATATAATAACTTCCCGGTCATTATTATATATACAATAACTTTCTATATAATTACAACTTCCCAGTCATTATATATAATAACTCACCGTCATTAATATATACATGTGTAAAAACGACTGGGGAGTCGTTATTATATGTGAGTCATTATTATATACTATACCGGGCCTTGTATTTTTGTCGCTAAAGTCTCTGGAAATCTTGAACGGCACGTCTTTCGAGCCTACGTGCTAAATTGTCAGAACTTTTGGAAATATACGACCTGCCCTCTATAATATTTCAACTTCTCATAATAGAGGACTTATTTGACATTTATCCATAGCAGTCTGTCTCTCATCACATTCGACGGGTAACTGCGTACGACAGAAAGTACATCGGCCTAACCATCACCCACACGGCCAATTAGTTAATAATTATCATCCTCATGTCTACGTGAGTATAAATGCGCAGGCCTGATTGCTTAATCTGATAGAATTAACCGAGGGTCATACCATTCTTGGTTTGTAGCTACCACAGTCATCGAGTAACGCTGACACCTGCAAGAGTTTTGAAAACTCCCATATATGTATATTTTGGCAATACGCCAAACATGACAAACTAAAACAATTCGCGAAACAAAGTCAATACAGTATATCAGATAAAGTCAAGAACGCCTTTTCTACTTTCGATCTTTGACGGGCAGTGTCAGTTTGAAGTCTTTTGGAAGCTCATCTTCCGAGTAGAGCCGGTCAGAGAAGTATATACGGCGAATTCTGCAATTCGCATGTATCTAAAGTAAAGTAAAGTAAAGTAAAGTTTACCCATGCCCGAATTTGAGCCTTGGGACCGGTGCTGATCTCCGGTCTCTTAGGCATACAGCGACGCAGGTGGCATACGCCATTAACCTAGAGTAGGTTGCCAGCCAAACGTCTAGGCCCGCGCTTTACTTCGCAGCGAACGCTGCTCTTCACTTTTCATGTTATAACCGCCTCTAGCGAGTAAGGCTGAGTCGACCATAGGGGTTCCTGCGAGACTTGAACCCGCGACCTCCTGCTCCATCGTCCAGCGTTGTTACCACTCTGCTATCTTTCCGCCCCATTTCCATGTATCTAGGCAAAATCAAATCCCCGAAATCAATCTGAAACAGCTTAATAAAGTTCAGTGAATCTCTATTTTATCGACCAGTCTCCCATGTAAGAACGGGTGACAAAACCAGAAGGATATGTTCAGTTTTCGTTTCGTCCATGGAGCGCCAAACTGTGGCGTATCCGCCATAGACTGTCGCCTGTTTAACTTCATCCGGTCAATTCCGGTGCCTGCTATCCTGGATTTGACCGGGATCTTGATTTATTTTGATTTGGCATGCCATCGGCCGATGCTTCTGTGCATTATGAAGTGGCGCTATAGAAGTTTAACATAGACTAGATAACTATGAGTCACTATATGGCCGGCACATGCCACCGTCAAACGCCGTCATTTGGCGTAGCCACGGGAGGAGCGGGGCGGGGGATCCTCCCCCCTATTAAGGCTGGGACCAGTCGTGGGATTTTCGCCAAACAGTTAAGAAATGTTTCGGGGCTGGAGGGGGAGGGTAGAAGAGGTAGGAGGATTGCAACAGAAGCGATACATGGGTGTTAGTGTTTCTTTTTGCCTACTGACCGTTTTTACTAGAAACTGTCGGGCTGTGATGTCGTTTCCCGCCCCCATAGGACACCCCTATTCCTTAACCCTGGCCACGCCACCGAGTGGCATTGTTACCTGAACTCTGATCGTTTCTATGTAGTTGGTGCCGTACGCCCGCCTGGAAAAGTCCGACAGGTTGAACTGGATCTGATTCCATCCGTCGTCCAGTCTCATCGGCATCGAGCAGACGAATGGCCGGACGCGAGTCGTGCTCTGGTAGTTGCTCGCTCGGAAACGACGCTTGATGTTCTTATCGTCCAGGATCTGATATCAACAGAGCCATGCACAGTCATTGGCGAATTTGGCGCAGCTACGGGAGGACACCAGAGTTGACACCATGGGTTGTATTGGGTCCGACGGGTCGGGTCAGACTTTACCATATTTATGGTGGGTTGCGTTGGGTTGGGTATATCGGTATATATACCCCCAAAAAAAAAAATCTGTCTACCTTGAAGTTTTTATGTGATTTACATGTGGTTATATGTGGTTTATATGGTTTATGTGGATTATAGTTCAGATTTATACCCACCCAAAATATTTATGCCCTCCCAAATCAAATTCCTGGCTAGGCCCCTGGTTGGGTAAGGAAATAAGTCCTGGTTTAAGAAATTGCAATGTATTGCGGTGGAGTGGTTTGGGTCAAAGAACCCTATTGTCGGCATGGGTTGGGCTGGAGATTTTATGGGTTTGGTTGGGTTCTAAAAAATGGACCATGGACATCTCTGGCGGACACGAGCTGTTCCCACCTATTCTGGCTGGGTCCGGCGGTCATGACTCATGGGATTTGCGCGAAACCGTTGAGAAATTTAGTGGGTAGGTAGTGTGGCATGATCGAAGAGAATGCCGTGAATAAGCCTACACATTCACTTCTTGACAAGCCTTTTTACTTGTCTGAGACTTTTTACCCAAAAATTTCGATACCCCCCCCCCACCCCTATTCCGGAACCCTGGCTATGCCACTGGTGCACAAGATGTCGCTTTAAACGCAGTCGTGAAGTAAATTTGATCATTGAAGTCCGTCTTTGCTTTGACTTCAACAGTATCAGATGTCCTAACATCCCAATTTTCGACTTCTTTTAAAGTAGTGGGGGAGTTGGAATACCCTGGGGAGGAAGGGGTCGTTATAAGGCCATTATTCTCAGGATTGCAGACATTTCAATGAATTCTGATAATTAATTACGCGAACCATAATAGAAAACAGCAATAAGATGGCGCTGCAAGTCTAATAGTTGAGTGATATTAATTTTGGTGAAAGTGGATTTTCTCTAAGCAAGATTTAAGCAGCGATCAAAAAATCCTACGAAGTGCTCTGCCTTCGGTGTTGAGTCGTCCTGTTAATGACGAAATGAGACAAACCTGGACTTCAAATGTGAAGTATTTCTTCATGTTCTTGATGACCATGATCAGAAAGGGGAGTTTAATACCAAGGCTCTTCTTTGGATCAGCAGGACAATGGATGTAGGTGACACTGCAAGTCAGACATGTATCGCATAAAAGATAGAATACTCACTCGATACAGATTCTTTACTGGAATAATAATATTTTAAAGTCTGTAAACATGGGCGCCCACAGAAATTTTTCTAGGAGGGGCAAAACATAATGGCCACGTTTACATCACATAAATTTGTCCAGGAGGGGCAAAGCACATTTTAACACAATGGACACGGTTAATATTTTAGCAAGGATTTCAAATTTCAATGTGAAATTTTGCTATTTGCATTTTCCAGGGGCAAGTGCCCCCTCTTGCCCCAATGTGCGGGCGCCCATGTCTGTAAACAGATGGAAATTATTTTCTATTAATTATATCAAAACGATTTTCAGCGAAGAGCTAACTGCCCAACTCGAAGACTCCCATTTTAAAATAGAATCCAATCCAACAGTTTGCATTTTAGAGTTGGGACGTCCGAATCTCTATATCACATTGAGTGCGACTCTATTTAGATGGCTGAACAACCGGTTGCCAAACACCTACCATAGCTGGAAGCAAGCTGTTGCCAAAGCGTGTATACAAAAACACAATTTCGAACATCTGCCGAGTGTTATAAGTGAATATACTGTTTTGAAATGAACAAATACTTTAAACAGATTATTCAGATTGAATTGTCTAAATATCCTGGGAGTGAAAAGTGGCAGTTCCAAGAACTCTTGGTGGGAGGATGCAATGAATTTTTAGAAAGTTTATGGGGAGGGATGCAGTGAATTTCTAGGAAGATCCCCTCTAGTTGTCAAAGGAATTATATGTAAACGGTTTAGAAGGAATCTGTAGATTTGATTTATAAAACATAATGTTCAGAATTGACAATGCATAAAAGCCATTTTAGTCTGGTTGTATAAAGTCATAGTGCAAAATCGAGTTTTCTATTGCTGGAAGTGAATTTGTCGATGAATTTGTCTATAGATATGTTCATATCTTTGTGGATATACAGTACATCAAGGCTAATCCGTTTAGACGATCATCTTCCATTGAAGACACATTTTTAGTGGGCCGGTGGGGGAATGCATCCCCAGTCATCCCCAATTTGGAACCGCCCCTAGAAGTGAACAGCCACTCACGCTACATTTGTGCTGTACAGTTCCAAGACCAAAGACTGAATGTCGACGTCCGTTATTCGCTTGATGTGACCATTGCGAACCTACAGTGGATTTATGGAACAAATTATCGTCATCACAGTGCCTCTATACGTCTATAGAAGTCATTAGCGCTTGACAGTGTTTCGCTGACAAAGGCAGTTTAATGCACTAGAAGATCCGGCTACTTTCGGACCAAATTCTCTGCGACCAATAGGTGGTCATTTCTAACCAAACTCGGGTCAAACTTCCAAACCCTTTCGCAAATCGTAAACTTTAGGCTTTCATTTGAGCGAAAATTTAAAGCATTCTGAGACACATTTCAATCCTTACTTAAATTGGAAAGATACTTCGATTTTTAACGCATTTCCTGCTACACTGTATATTACCCATTTGGATAACGAAGAGCTTAACCACGTGTACTCATTTTCCCGTGACCATTGCACTGTATTGCTCCTAGATTGATATTAATGAATAATACTACTAAAATAATCAGGAACTTATTAGGGTGGCCTATCGTACTAGTACCGTTAGGACGCCTAACGAATGAAAATACAGTATTTCCGACAAAGATGAATGTTGTGGGCAACTACGAACAAACCTAGCAGTTCTCAGTTTCTCGTTCAAGCGCTTCTATGAAAATAGGCTTCTAATTATCGTAAGAAAGAATCGTCTGTACTGGATAGGGTTCAATTCAGTTTACCCCCAATGTTTTATCCAGACTCCAGGCCTTTGGGGTGGGGGAAATTTGAGGATTTGTTTTGGGGGGGAATCGACTTGGTTGGAGGGGAAAAGACACAGTTCAATGCAAAATTTGTGTAAGTGCTGGGATTTTGGGAGATTTTGAGGATTTTTTTGGAGGGGAGAGAATCTCCCCTCCTAACAGGCCTGTATAAAACACTGGTTTACCCTTTTGTCCCAGATCAGCAAGGGCTTGCTCCCAATCGAATAGAGGATCGATAGGAAACCGCACTGATAGGTATTCTTGAACATCTTCTGGCTTCGAGAAATCTCTCACTTAAACGAGCAATCAGTGAAATTTGCAAAATCGCATACTTTTTTTACTAAAAGCTAAACTGACGACCGTTGCTACGAATTATAATATTTGCTTTTTTGAAAAAATCGTTTTAAATGACGTAACAGGGCTGATGATAACGTAACGCATTTTGGAATAACGGACAACAAAGACGCTTAAAACTACTGTAAGATAATAATAAGTGTATTGGAACTGATCGCCAAGACAGGATTCATCCACTTATTAATTTCAACAAATATTTAGTCCGAGCAATGAATACAATAACACACTATTATTATTATTATTATTATTATTATTATTATTATTTTTTTTTTTTTTATTATTATGGAAAATTTGCGGCGCTACAGAAGTAATAATAATAATAATTATTATCACTATGTTTTTATTTATTGCAATTTATATTATTTATTTATTTTATTTTTTATTTTATTTTTTATTTTATTTTGTTTAAAATCGATGGTAGGCCTACTCCAAATTATGGTTAGTGATGGACATGCTGCTTTCCAAGGCGCTATATAAATCCACGATATTTTACTAACTTACTTACATGGCGAACGTATTCGATCAAGAAACTGCAACAGTGGAACAAAGATACTACGGGAAAATGTTCCACTACCGTGTTGGTTAAATACTGCTGGACACTTCCTCTAGATGCTCCCTAACAGCTGTATACGAGAGACTGGCAAAGAAATGTAAGACATAGCCTATGACTTGATTTTTACAGGTACTAACCATAGGCTAATTAGTAATTACTACTATCGCCATGCATTAGTGCAATATACAATAATTGCAGATTACAAGCAAATTAGACCTGCCTTTGCATTTTAAATGTCATGTTCGTGTTCATCGCATAAAATTAGTAGGAAATAACTAATTACATTTGTGCAACATGACTTTTGTAAAAATATGTTGTCCAGTGTAGGCTAACATTCTCCTAGGTCTTCTTTTTGTCGATTATCCTAATATGCGTCCTTATGTTACTGTTCATTGTTGATAACTAGAGTAACTTGGCCATATTCCAGGCATATTATAATTAGTAACTTAGTCACGAAACCCATTAGGCATTAAATGGATTGCAAAAAGGGGACCATGGTGTAGATTTTCTAAAGTACTGTAAATTGTCATGTCCTACGGACAGTCTCTGATCGGCTGATAATAATAATGACGACAACACGACAAATAGCAGATAATTAATAATAATTCAGTTTTCAATGTAGGCTACGGCAAACACTGCAGATAACAACAACAACAACAACAACAACAACAACAACAAGAGCAGCAACAACAGCGACAACGACAATAATGATAATTATCTTCAAGCGTTCTTATGCATGACGACATATTATTTGAACCAAATTCACGTCTACAAATTAACGAACGTGCAATAGGAACATTTGTATATACGCAAAAGAATTTGAAATGATAATAGATTAGTGCCGATCAAAGCCTTGATAAACAACATGCTAATACATGATAATAACAGAACATGATAATACATGTCTAAATGTTCTTCTACTAGAACACGTTTATTGAAGTTACGAGCACCCAAACAAAGACAGAAAAATATATATTAAAAGATAACTAATTAACTATACTCAGATCTAAATAGCTTCAATATGTTCTATAGAAAACTATCTCAAAAGAGGATATATTTTCCTATTACAAAGCATGGCCTAGGGGTTACGAGATTTTCATAGGGGGGCGAACTTTTCTTTAGGTCTTCCGCCTCAGATTGGTGGTAGCGTTTTTTTGCAATCGTCGGCCACAGCTTTCTTAGATTTGTTTTCGCGTCATTCACTCATTTTTAAAATCGTGATCACTTCTGAAAATTGCATTCAACTTCTGCGTTGAGAATAATAGCTTGCTCCAAGCGCAGGCAATCTACAATATACTTACTGTAGGACAAATCTAATCGTTTAAACGTTAGAACGATCAGTACATAGGGCCTACAATCACTTATCAATTTAACTTGGGCAGTCGGAGACCGGGGTCCATTACAGTTGTTTGAGACCGTACAGTCAGCTAAGACGTTCAAATAAAACGACTAAGTGAAATACGCTGTAGAAGACGCTAGCAGACCTATCTGCCGTCTATGTGAGATAAGAAAGGGAGATAACGATTTGAGGAACATGTGATCAGAACTGTTGTGTGTCCTCTCTAGAAAACGGTTTGATTATTATCTTCCAATCGATCTTTTTTGTCGTCCCTCCATCCATCCCCCCTCCCACTCAGAGTGCCGCTTCGAAATATATTGACTTGCACGTAATAAACAATTTAGTAACCTATCAAACTTTCATCTCAGTTGAAAGTTAGTTGAGTTACTGGATTACACACACACACACACACACACACACACACGCGCGCGCGCGGGTCGACTGAAAATGCAGTACCGGAAAATGCCGGACTGGAAAATGCCGGACGAAATTTCAGGGGTGGAAAATTCCACCCCTAAAATTTGGTCCGCCAATTTCCAGTCCTGCATTTTCCACCCCTGAAATTTCGTCCGTCATTTTCCAGTCCGCAATTTTCCAGTTATTGACATTTTTTGTTCCGTCATTTTCTTGTTCTGCATTTTCAGCGCTCCCACACACACGCACCCCACCCCATATATATATATATATATATATATATATATATATATATATATATATATATATGGGGGTGGGATACTATATATATATATATATATATATATATATATATATATATATATATATATATATATAGTAATATAGTATATATATACTATATTACTATATACTATATTTACTAAAATGGCATTAGATCTCATACGCATACATTGTCTATTTGACCGACTTGCTAACAAACAATAGAGTATTGTTGTTCAAAAGAATATTTAGAGATGAATGAAAGTCGTGACCTGCCTTGACCTGCTAAGGGTAGTGACGTAACGATTTTCCGAAAAAGGGAAGAGTTACGAACGACCATTTCCCCCGATTTTGGAAAATTCTGACAAGCAAAAAAACGGTCGTCACATTATTTTTTTCCTATCTTATACCCGATTTTGGCGCCCCTCCACCCACGCAATAAAAAATGTGGGTCGACCAACCAAGGGGGGTTTAATCCCAACCCCTACTCATGGCAACGCCACTGCTCAAGGAACACGGTGGGAGTGCGGTCGTAGTGATGATGATGATGATGATGACGACGACGACGACGATGATGACGTACTTCGAATAGCCAAACTATTAACGTATCACGATTCTGCATAAGACTTCCTTATTTTGATTTAATCGGCGTTGTAGTTGTCGTCATAATCACCGTCATTGTTGTCAGTGTTTTTCAACACATGCATGACCAGTGGCGGTTCCAAGAATTCTTGGTGGGGGGGGTGCAAAGAATTTCTAGGAAGTTGGTGGGGGCGCAATGAAATCCCGTAAAAGGTTGACAAGCAAAAAAGTGCATCAGCTCTGTTTTGCACACAGGGTCAGCGTTTCGGACCCGGTAAACCCTGAAACGTTCACAAGCAAAAAAATATCGGTGGGGGATTCACCCCCCCCCCAGTCAGTCATCTCCAACGTGGAACCGCCCCTGTGCGTGACTGACTGCTCTCGTAGAATATTTTACGATATTAAAATTCAAATATTTCTTAGTAAATCATAAAATTATGTTCATTAACAACAACAAAATCGCAAAAACTGACAAGAGCAAAAACTTGCAGCGCAAACAAGAAATTTGCTGAAAAGGTCATGTTCCAGTTTTTCCAAAGATCTGGTCAGGCCCCCAGAGAAAAAATTAATTGGCTTCGCGGCCACGTCACAGAAAAGCGAGTTAGTTTTTAAAAAATCACTTGAATTCGATTTGGTAGCAGTTCAGTCGACTCTCCTTCTACCTAACTACAGTGGGACTTCGTTATAACGTACTTAACAGTCTGTCAAGTTTAGTACGTTGTATCAGAGGTACGTCATCGTTACACCGAATACAATCCAATACGGTAGCACATCACACGGCACCGTACATTGCGGTACGTCATACGCTTTATAACCGAGTCCGTTATAACGAAGTTCTACTGTAATCTGATCCAGAGATGGCCATGGGTTGGGTTGAATTGGGTCGGGTTGGGTCAGACTTTACCATATTTACGGTGGTTTGGGTTGGGTCGGAAAATAAGTCATGGCTTAAGAAATTGCAATGTATTGCGGTGGATTTGGTTGCGTCAAATAACCCTATTGCCGACGTCGGGTCGGGTTGGAGATTTGATGGGTTGGGTTGGGTTGGGTTCTAATAACTGGACCCATGGACATCTCTGAATTCCGATCTCCTTAGTCCCACTTAGCTCCCGGTTTCTTCCCGACCAATAGGTAGGTGTTCATGTTCCCCTTTCCCTTGACGTACGTCTGGCCGCGGTGCTCGAAGTCGAACATGTCGGCGAGCTTCTTGGCGGTCTCTTCCGTCACCTGGATGCGCTCGTGGGGACCGGTGGAGTACATCCGACTGGCGATGTTGACCGTGTCGCCCCAGATGTCGTACAGCAGCTTCGTCGTTCCGATGACCCCGGCCGTCACCTCGCCGAAGTTGAACCCGATCGCCATCTCGAAATCGAAGTTGAAGATGTCCTTGTTGAAGTCCTCGAGTTTCTTGAGGATGTCGAGCGAGAAGTCCATGAGAGCGTACAGGTGGGCCTTCGGATCGGCGTTCTGGTTTCGCGTCTGCGGGTTCAGCCCGGAGGCGGCCATCAGGCAGCTGCCGATCGTCTTGATCTTCTCGACGTCCTTGTACTTCGGTTCGTCGAACAGGTCCTCGAAGTCGCCCATGAGCTCGTTGAGGACGCGGAGGTATTCCTTGCCGCCTTCGAACGACTCGTCGTAGAAGTCGTCGAAGTTGGAGATCTTGGCGAAGATGACGCCGACGTCCTTGTGGTTCTTGCAGTAGCGGTCGTGATGCTTCAGCAGATCGGCGACGTGCTCCGGGACGATGTTGTGCAGCAGCCAGTCGGCCTGTTCCTTCTCGGTCTCGATCTTCTGTCGGTCCTTCACCGCCTGGGCGTCTCCGTGGTAGCAGACCCGGTAACCGACCTCGATCTCGCGGTTGAGGAACCACAGCAGGAGCAGAAACAGCGCCACGTCGAATATCAGCTCGAACTGGGTCCTGTGACCGCCGGCGAAGACTCCTCCTCCTCCTCCTCCTCCTGCCTCCGGGAGTTGTTCCTCGTCTACGGTTGGGTCTGTCGCGGTGAGATTAGAGCACGCCGAACCGTTGTGCAGGGTGGTGTCGTTGTTGCAGCCGGACGCGGTCGGGCGGCGGTCGTCGTACGCCGGACAAGCGCCCACGGTGACCAGGATTATCAGGACGACGCCGGCGGATGTCGCCAGGCAGGACTTCATCAGAGACGACAGCATCGTGAAGTTGCAGAAGTGCAGAAGCGACGCGACGACCAGAAGACAGTAGAACAGCTCGCTCTGATCATCGGAACCGCCGCCGACCGAACCGCACGAGAACAGGGCGAAGACGACGACGACCGGCAGCCCGGTCACGACGCCTCCGAGCACGTGTCTCGGGTACCAGGCGGTCATGAACTGGCCCATGTTCTCGGCGGCGGGGCCCATCGTGGCCGGCAGGAACACGTGCAGGACGTTCAGCGCCAGCAGGACGAGTTCGAGAACGAATCCGAGAACGAAAACGACGATCCAGACGACGCTGAAATCGCTGAAAACAACGCAGGAACACAGCGAGATCAGGACGAAGAAAACAAAGGACACCGCCATGTCCAGGAGGCTGGTTATGTGCGGCAGCGAAAAGGTTCGCAGAGCGTCGCCGCCGCCGCCGCTGACCGCGTCGCCCCAGCAGTGACTGCGGTAGTCCTTTTCGAGTTCGTGGTCGAGAAACTGGAGGGTGCACTGGTTGATCGGAGGGCGGTAGAGATAGTCTTCGACGTCCCCGCACTCTCGGATGCACTGGACCAGCTCCTTGTCCCCTCCTCGCTGTGCTGCTTCGGCTGCAAAAGGTGCGCCACTCCTGCGGCGGTTGAGGATTCGTCCGCTGTTTAGATCACAGATCACGTCAAACACGTATTCATTATAAATTTTATTGTTAGTTGTCCTAGACTCATAGAGGCACTTTGTACCATATGCCACCATAATCAGTTCGCTATTATTATTATTATTATTATTATTATTATTATTATTATTATTATTATTATTATTATTATTATTATTATTATTATTATTATTATCATCATCATCATCATCATCATCATCACACCATCGTCAGGTCCGCCGAGAGAAATTCCGGGCCTCTGTGCAGAAGGGCAGTCAAGGGCCCCCAATAAGTGTGAAAAACTGATGATGACAATTTTTTGCTTCTCAGTTTTTCTTCAGGGTGTTAATACATGACCGGCCTGGTCGGCGGGTCGGCGGGTCGGCGGGTCGGCGGGTCGGCGGGCCCCTGTGCATTTGTCCTCCTTCTCCCCTCTCGGCGGGCCTCATCGTCATCATCGTCATCGTCATCATTATCGTCATAATCAAGCCAATTTGTATAGCGCCGTGGGTTTGACATAGACGAAAGTCAAGCACTCCCTTAACAAACTCAATTGTATGAAATGTGAAGCAGTTAGAGTTCACTTTAGTAGCATTTTCAGTTCGTAAAATAATTGCTGCAATGGCGTTATAGAAGTTCTTCTATATGGACAGAGAATCATCATCATCATCATCATAGTCGTCGGCTCTCGTCGCCATCTTCAACATGCCATTATCCGCATCACACCACAGCCGCCACAACTACCATCATCACCATCATCGTCACCAGCTGCCACTGTCAGAAAGGTGTCCAGACGATTACCTTTGACTTCCTCGGCTGTCGGTGTCAGTAAATTGTCACGTGACACCGTGACGTCAACGCCTTGAACCTCTCTCGTCTGTAAAACCAAAGTAACAAACTAAATCGAAAGTCTAACACGAAAATTTTATTTAGTCAAAGAACGAGCGAATTTAACGTCCACAAATTGATGAAAATATTACTTAAAATAATTAATATGAGAAATTTTCTAATTAAGATATCAGACAAAAATAAAGAGAAAGACTGAAACAATTACTGTATAGACCAACGGCTGGAAACAAGGCAAACGAAACTAGTAGAAGAAGCAATAGGGGCTGTCCATTAATTACGTCAACAAAATAGGGGGAGGGTTTGAAAAAATTTCATTTTTTGCAAATGATAAAAAATAGGAAATTTCATCGAATACTATTTATTAGAATGGAAAAAAGCCTGACAAGCAAAAAATGTCATCAGCACCACATTATGACAATTGCTGAACAAAAGAAAGGGAAAAGATCTCATCGCTGCAAAAATAATAACCTTTTAAACTTTTTAGGGGACCCGTCACTGGTCTTAGTGGGGGGCGGGTCAAAAGTTTTTGACATAATTGTAGGGGTCACTGAAAGTTGACAATTGTTGACAAGGCGGAGGAGGGGTCAATAATTGACCAAAAATTGTTGACATAATTAATGGACAGCCCCTAGGAAGAGAAGCGTTAGAAAATATAGAAGCGCTACAACACTCGGCCATCACATCCCTTGTTTCATACCCCGTTGTTTGAAGTCTGGTTATTAGTCGGCGCATCGGTTTCCACGGTAACGGTGACGTCGTGAGACGACGGCGGCGGTCGGTTAGTGACGTCACTCGCTTCTTTGCTGATGGATTCGCCATTTTTTCTGCCGATTATGAACCAAGTCTTCAGCGCTGCAGTTCCGAAACAACAATAGCAGTGAAACCCGCTTTAATGCAGACGAGATTTTTTATGGCGAAGCGAGTTGAAAGAACGAAATATTGTGACGAACGCACACCCACACGAAAAAAGTCCACTCTGGCCTCTGGTTAACAGGTTGCCATTCTGTCAGCCGAGCCAAGCCAAGCAAGCCGTCTCTCGGCAGACGGGCAGACTAAGTACTCAGGCACGCCAGACGGATTGAAAATCGTCATACTTAGAGAAAGAAAGAGACAGACAGACAGACAAAATAGACGGAGACAGAGACAGAAAGACAGAGGCGGACAAAGAGAAAGACAGAGACAGAGACAAACAAGACAGACAGACCGACAGAGACAGAGAAAGAGAGAAGAGGCAGGCAGACAGAAACAGAGAAAGACAGGAAGAGAGGAGAGAGAAAAAGAAATAGAGTGTGTGTGTGTGTGTGAGAGAGAGAGAGAGAGAGAGAGAGAGAGAGAGAGAGAGAGAGAGAGAGAGAGAGAGAGAGAGAGAGAGAGAGATTGAGAGAGAGAGAGAGAGAGAGAGAGAGAGAGAGAGAGAGAGAGAGATTGAGAGAGAGAGAGAGAGAGAGAGAGAGAGAGAGAGAGAGAGAGAGAGAGAGAGAGAGAGAGAGAGAGAGAGAGAGAGAGAGAGAGAGAGAGAGAGAGTGCCCTATAGAGAAGCAGGCAGCAGTCTGCAGAGAGTCAGAGCGCTTTTCAAACGATTGAAGTGACAGACGATCTGTCACTTAAACTAAGTGGAGATGTCGTCGACAGAAGTGAGACGTTTTTATCACCGCTCTGCTTAGACGCAGCGGTTCGATTCTAGGACAAAGTGCATCAATTCGGAATTCAGTGTGCCGATGAATACTGTTTATCATACGTTTTTCATTGTCTATTAATTAATTATTTTCAACTACGAACCTCACACTCTCTGAAGCGGCCATCGACTGATGCCTAAGTAGTTAGTAAGTAAGTAAGATCTCGTGGATTTCTATAACGCCTTGGAAAGCAGCACAACAGTAGCTGATTATTCTTAGGCCTACATTATATTATTAGTAGTAGTAGTAGTAGTAGTAGTAGTAGTAGTAGTAGTAGTAGTAGTAGTAGTAGTAGTAGTAGTAGTAGTAGTAGTAGTAGTAGTAGTAGTAGTAGTAGTAGTAGTAGTAGTAGTAGTAGTAGTAGTAGTAGTAGTAGTATCATTATCATTATTACTATTATTATTATAAAGAGGTTTTAAAAATGATTGATTGATAATAATGCTGTTTGAAACTGAAGAGTGAGTTAGCGAATGAGAGAGAATAGGAGAGAAGAGAGAGAGAGAGACAGAGACAGAGACAGAGAGACAGAGACAGAAAGACAGAGAGAGAGCAATGGACCGACGGTTAGATTTCGATTTACTGTCAAAATGGCCTAAGAAAATTATTCCACTTCTGTCGCTTAATATTTTAATCAGTAAAGGTAGGTCCCGAGTCAGGTACTGCTATAAAAGGTACACTCCATAGGCTCAGCGCCCGTACGGAGAACCGAAGGGTTAGCGCCTTCAGTTTTACATAGCAACGGCTGAATGAGGGCGGTTGCCAGCCTTTCCCTCGCCGCCTTTCCTTCCACCGAGTTAACACCCGATGTACTCATTCACAGCTGAGTCGACTGGGGGCGCTTGGGACAGAAACAATTCCGAAAAGGTACTGCTATACATGTACTTTAATTAAGCAGTGTCTTAGTGTGAAAATCTTGATTGTAAAAGCCAAAAATATACTGTAGTTCGTTACAAAACTAGATTTGCGTTCTACAGAGTGCCGAGGGCCCCATATTGTCCCAGTGTAGGCACCCGTTCATGCACGGTGGGTAAGTATACAGGGATAGTGCTGTACACTGTACAGTGATGTTAGTTATGCTAGATATATACATACTGTTCTGCTTTTCCACATGTCGCACAATGTACTGCTGAGTTTCGGAGTTGTATGCCTCTATTAGGATCTTGTGGCGTCTTATATCTAAAACAGAGAAATATGCGATCGCAATTAATAAGCACAGAGAAAGTTTTCTCCGACAACCACTGCGATCAGGGCCGTCGAGAAAAATTCAGGGTGCTAGGACAAAATGTCACGGACAAAATGTCACGGACAAAATGTCACGGACAAAATGTCATGGGGACAAAATGTCACGAACAAGATATAACGAAGATAAAATGTCACCCTAAGCCTAACCCCAACCCGTGACATTTTGTCCGTGACATTTTGTCATCGGACATTTTGTCCGGCCATGAAATTCCGGGCTCCTGGGCAGAGCAATCACGCGCCCGTTGAAAATTATTGTTTAAGTGGTGATGACCTTTTTCTTGCTTGTCAGTCTTTCTTCGTGATGATATATAGTATTCCATGGGCTAAACATTTTTCGGACCCCCTACAGATCGCCGGGCTTCTGGGCATTTGACCCCTCCCCATTTAGACGGCCCTGCTGCCCACCAGTGACGTCTGCCATGCCAGACCCTGCGCAGTGCATGACAACTACGTCACAACCAGACGACTTTCGCTGTCATGACGTGGAATGACTGAGTGGCACGAATTGACACGACCCGATTGAGTAGGCGATGACAGCACAGGGTGGCGCAAAAAACCCGGACTATATTAAATGCAAACCTAAACGTGACTAGTCCGGTTTTTTTGCGCCACCCTGTATATTAACAATAAAAATACTAAAAATAATAATAATGACGATCGATAACTTTGTCGCAACCACAAGAGGACACGGGGGTGGGGGTGGTCCCCTTATTGAGACCGAGACCGGTCGGGAGATTCTTACAAAACCGGTTAGTAGTGGGAGCATTTTTAGTACCTCAAAGCCCTGAGACGAAGACCTTGTTTTGTTCGTCAAGACTTCAGCCAGAAAAATTTCGATGTGCCCCCCCCCCCCATTCTGAAAACCTTACTACGCCACTTAGTCTATTGATGCATATTCGCATTGCCATGTTCAAGTCAACGCATACATGTATTATAAGCGTCGAGTCGCTATAGTGTCTTGTCGTTTGTGCTCTGAAAGAATTATGATTAATTATTTATGTTTTGTGCATGCATTTGTTTTATTCTATCCTACCGTGTACAATCGATTTTTCTCTATAGCTGTCCTAAACAACCTGACTATTGACGAAGCAGTTAAACTAGCCTAACTACTACTGGCCGGCAGAGATGTAGCAAGTACACAATGCTTCAAGTACAAGTACAAGTACAAGTACCTGGCCTCCGAGTACAAGTACAAGTACAAGTACTTGCATTCCTAAAACTCCGAGTACAAGTACAAGTACAAGTACCTGGCCTCCGAGTACAAGTACAAGTACAAGTACCTGGTCTCCGAGTACAAGTACAAGTACAAGTACCTGGCCTCCGAGTACAAGTACAAGTACAAGTACCTGGCCTCCAAGTACTAGTACAACATTTTTGACATTGACATTTTTTCCGCTGACATTTTGTCCCCAAGACATTTTCTACATGACATTTTGTCCGTGACATTTTGTCCTCGGACAGTTTGTCCGGCCACGAATAAAATTGACACTACTAGCATCTAAATATCATCACAGTTGCACTAAAAAAATAGAGATGATAGTCTTGCATCGGTCATATTAACCCTATGCGGTCTCGCGATCAAGCCAGCTTGGCTAAATACGTGTTTAATTGGTGCGCCAGAAGCAGGCACACTAAGGTCTCTAATTAATGGCTGCATTATACAGCCTGTTGAACTCCTTTCTATTAACTTCACTGTTCCAAAATACGATGGTATCAGTGGCTTCATCATAAATATCGTTGAGTTCCAGGTACTTGGCCATCTGTGAGGATGTGCTTGTCATTAGCCTAAAGGAACAGCATTACTGGTACCATTGAAGTACATATAGCCAGAGATGTAGCAAGTACACAATGCTTCAAGTACAAGTACAAGTACAAGTACCTGGCCTCCGAGTACAAGTACAAGTACAAGTACAAGTACTTGCATTCCTAAAACTCCGAGTACAAGTACAAGTACAAGTACCTGGCCTCCGAGTACAAGTACAAGTACAAGTACTAAAAATTTGTACTCGAGTACAACTCGAGTACAAGTACAAGTACCAAGTACTACATCTCTGCTGGCCGGTCTAACCGAAGACAGAGGCAAGGCGGTGATCGAGGCCAAGCGGAGCCATTATCCCAACCAGGTCATCTACTTCGGACACAACGCATGCTTCGTGCAAATGTCCTCGAAGCAGTCGTTTGCTTTTTAATGACCGTCTTGCAACTCGTTTTTTCTATCACTCACAAAGACGAGCAATAATTATATAATCGATTGGATAGTAAACGACAACGTTCTGTTTATCTCTGTCTGTCTGTCTGTCTCTGCCTGTCTGTCTGTCTCTCTCTCTCTGTCTCCCTCCCTCCCTCTCTCCCTCTCTCCCTCTCTCTCTCTGTCTCTCTGTCTCTCTCTCTCTCTCTCTCTGTCTATCTCTCTGTCTCTCTGTCTCTCTCTCTGTCTCTCTGTCTCTGTCTCTCTGTCTCTGTCTCTGTCTCTGTCTCTGTCTCTGTCTCTGTCTCTGTCTCTGTCTCTGTCTCTGTCTCTGTCTCTGTCTCTGTCTCTCTCTCTCTCTCTCTCTCTCTCTCTCTCTCTCTCTCTCTCTCTCTCTCTCTCTCTCTCTATTTCTCGCTCTGGTATAGTTCCACCACTGACATGTCGTGGCATTTAAGCTTATGTTATAATGGTGATTTCATGTACCGAAAAGAAACAACCGGGTCTTTGATGTTCGTGACTGATGACAAGACCCAAGGAGGAATTCGTAATAAGCGATGGTCCTATGCTGAGCATTTGACGCTTCGTTTTATAATAAATGATTGATTCCTTTAAAAAATTCTAAGCTTTCGATTTCTCTGCTGAGACTACCTTCTCATTCTTAGGCCTATGTAGAAATGCCGTTCGTTTTTTACTTTGTTCTTTGTAAATCTTGGCAGTTTACTTTTGGTATATAATAATAATAATAATAATAATAACGCTATTTCCCAGATTAGGTGGCCTTACAATAAATCAATTAGGAAAGTGGCCGTTTTAATAAATCATCATCCACGAATGATGCATCATATATATTTCATCAAAATTTGGATAAATTACTTAGAAAGGTACTGTCTAAGTATGGATGAAGCGATTTTGAAAAATTATTAGAAACACATAGTATAACAAAAATGCACGGCCACCTTATCCAAAACTAAACCATAAAACCCGTATAAAAGGGCCGGCCCTTTTCCCGTGCATTTTCCTATACTGAAATGTTTTCGACGATTGCACGGTAAAAGGGCCGGCCCTCTAATGGGGTATCAATAGAGAAAATTATATATAGGCCTACCATAGCTAGCTAAACCGTACAAGAGGATAAAATAAGCTGTTATTACTATAAATATAGGGCCTATATATAGGCCTATATGTCAGTGTAAGTAAGTAAGTGGGTAATCTAGACTCATGGACTACGGGGAAACTGACAAGGCCGGGGTAAAGTCAGCTAGGGGTCTGTGGGAGAGCTGTAAGTATGTAGTTTGCCAAAATTTCCGGGGCAGGGAATTTGAAATATCAGGGGAAAAGACCATTTCCCCTCACGGAAACGGTCTACTTATAAATATTCAAACATATGATAATCATTTAATATATATTTATATTATGCGCATATACGTATTTATGTATACTGTAAATGCCACTAATATATAATATGATATATATGTGACAGCAAGTATAAAAATATAATATGCAATATTTAATAAAGCATAGGCCTTTATGAAAATAGATAATGATAAATGTGCTATCTGCGCGGCAATCGGATATGCTGCTAATCCATATAATATGCTGATCATATCACCATATATACATATATTATAAGGATATATATATTAAGTGCATTAAAAATAACTATATATACCGTATATAATCTCTATACATATTATGCGCATATGTGTGCCGATAATATTTATGACACACATATATATATATGTGTGTATATATATATATATATATATATATATATATATATATATATATATATATATATATCAACAGCATACATGATATATTATGACAGCACATATATAGATACAACAGCATACTTAGTCTCATATACATATATATATATATATATATATATATATATATATATATATTAAAGCAGCATAATTATATAATATTAGTATGATATATACCTGGCAGCATGTATATGGCAGCATATATATAGCATGTACTTATGCTATATGAAATGTATAGAAATGCTTATCATGTATAGTCTCATATACATATATATATATATATATATATATATATATAAAGCAACATAATTATATAATATTAGTATGATATATACCTGGCAGCATGTATATGACAGCATATATATAGCATGTATTTATGCTATATGAAATGTATAGAAATGCTTATCATATATATATATATATATATATATATATATATATATAACTGCCTTCGTTGCTCCGTTCATGCCAAACTTCTGAAAGTGGATGGATAGGGCTTCAAAACTGGAGATAATATAATATATGTATATATATATATATATATATATATATATATATATATATATATATATATATATTCTGCTCTAAGTTTTCAAAGTTTCAAAGTTGTTACCACTGCACTCTTCTATCTATAGCTTTATATGCATATATACTTATATGTGTCTATGTAATGGACGCATATATATAATATAAAATGGACGGAAAGGGCTTACAAAATGGATATAATACATACATAGAACTTGTCATTGATCATGGAATAATGTGCAAGGCGAGCTGGTCCGAGTTTGCAAGAGAGTCCGTGAAATAATTTTTCCTGAACCAGCTCGGAGATGTAAGCGCCCAGACGGAGACCCACAACGAGTTTTGCCAGAAATTGTATCAAATCCCGCAACAATTGGTCGCCCAGAGGTTGTTAGTACAAACATTTGTAGATACTATATATAAGTAAGTAAGTATACTGTATATCTAATTAATTAATTAATTTAGTATTAAAGGTAATTGAACTAATCATGACAATCCCAACCATAGGAACTGAACCATTGGTCGACAAAGTAGCCCAAAAGCCGCCCTATCATCAAAATACTGGGACTTGTTTATCGGTAAGGTATTTTTCCATAAAAGAAACTGTTCGCGTCAAACCGCCTCCATCTAGGCCTAAATTAGCTATAGCGCCGTGATCGATTACATTACGAAAGACAACTCTTTCCAATTATAATCATTTATTAAGACATATAAAACGTGACGTCATGAGCACAATAAGTCCTTTAAACAAGACTTTTCATACTCAATTGACATTTCACTTTACAAGGTTCATTTTCCCCTGTCAATTAAATCAAAAAAGCACTAAGCAGCTTCTGTTAACCTATACACAAAAAAACAATAAATCAAAGCAATCTAAATATCTGCCTTACTTAACAAAACCAATAAGTATTCTGACAGTAAAACACAGAAATACACCCAACCGTAGCAACTTTATTCAAGACATCAAAACATGAGCTCTTACTGGCATTGGAAAAGATATCTAAACAGTATATTTATTCATTGTCAAAACAAATAATACTACGAAATAAATCAAATCTAATGATTAATGTATTGTCCATAGTATTCATCAGATCTCGGATAAACAACTGTACGTACTAATGCTTTTTATGCTTGAACAATAACACACAACAAATATACTGGTTCTTTCCAAATATTATTTAATATTTGCCGCTAATCTAGAAAACACACCCAATAAAATCTGAAAAAATCATAACACACAACAAATATACTATTTTCTCATCTCCATTCCTTAATGATCAAACCCAAACAGAAACATGAGACATCTCTCAAAAACAACTATTGCACAATGCACATAAGGATCTTTTTATAATCAATGAAAATATAATTCCATAACTAATGTTCCTTGTCCTCACTCTAAATCAAATCAATTTCTTTGTTTACCAATAAACAAAAGAAACAGCAAAACAATGTCATTGCCTACTAACACACAGCAGCACAAACTAATCTCCGCACTAACACAAAACATTAACCAATTTCAATAAGCAGCCAATCAATGTCACTGCAGATCAACACACACAAAAATAATTATTCACACTAACCCAAAACACTACTTAGAACGATCCACAAAATCATAATGCAATTTTTAATCCAAAAGTGCAATCCATAAATCCAAATAACAAATAGAACATAAAACTTCCCTTATCAAATACAATTCTACAAAATCTTTCACCCCTTTTACACATAGAATCCAAGGTCATATATATTTGATTCAAATGACCTTCAATGCATAACAACCACCTTGTTACCTTACCGAAACAAATCACCTTTGACTTGACACTGGTTAGCAACAGCAAATTACCGATCATGTAATCTACAAACAACTCATCACGATAATAAACTACTAAGAAAGACTAAAAACGCTGTGGATTGACAACTTTGGAAAAAAAGAACAAGAGGGGATCTAATTGAGACTACAAAACACTAACAAACAAAGTGGATGTACCAAGAGAAGGTTATTTACAACTAAACAATATGATGGTACCCGAGAATGCAGCATGAAACTGTTTAAGAAGCGGATTGGGAGATACAAAAAGAATTTGCTTAGTGCGAGAGTGTTGGACAGATGTAATGAGTTGGATGAGAAGGTAGTAATGGTATCTAGTGTGGATGATTTCAAAATAAACCTTGGTACTATAGTATACTAGATTGGATGGGCTAAATATAGTGGTTCCAAAACAGGGCAGTGGCGGATCCAGGATTTTGGACCAGGGGGTCAAATTTTGAGAAATTCAGGCCAAAATTTCCTGACGACCTTTTTTTTGCTCTCCGCACAAAATTTCGAAGTTGCAACTCTAAAAACGAACGTAGTGACGACCTTTTTTTGCTTTTTCACTGGCGTCGCTGCACATTGCCCTGTTTATTTACCAAAACAATATTACATTATTATTTCTGAAAACAGGCCACTTTCCTTCAAAAATCACGTCAGGGGGTCAGCTGCCCCTGACCCCGCTAGATCCGCTACTGAAACAGGGGATACCCTTCTGAACCACTGTAAACATTGTTGTTATTTATTATTATTGGGCCGAAACTATAACCACTAACTGTCAGATTAACTATTGCATCGAGAACTCGTCAAGGCGAATTTGTTTCCTTTTTGCAAAGGCTTTTTGCTCGTTAAGAACTTTGGTTCGTATGACTGTCCAGTCATGTACGATATCTGCGTGCCGCTCCTTGAAACGCAGAATATCTTTCTTACAAGGTAGACCAGCGTTTTCCGATATGTGTCGATGAAAATATTGACAAACGGTCCGTGTATGCTCTTGATTCCAGCGAGTGAATTTCCTCTTTTTGCCGGAGGTGAATTCTGTGATCCAGAGCTAAAAGATAAATATCTAAAAATTAAGCTAAAAAAGGTATACATTACGTAGGCCTAAGTGTAGCCGTTAATATTTATTAAATAATAATAATTAAGACTTTTTCCCCTTACCTCTCCTTTACTGGAGCATTCATGAGACGTTTATGTAGACGGTTCCCTTCCCTATACCCAAGGTCACTCTGGTATGTTTAAAATCGCCGGTACCATATTTTGGAAGACTTAACTAAATCCGACCGGTACACAAGTTAGCACTTGGGTGGCACCCAGTGTTAAAATGTCAGTGATTTGATTTGATTTGGGTTGGTTTTGATTCGATTCGATTTTGAACCCAAATCACCAGCTCATTGATTGAATCAAGACCGGCAATTGATTGGGGATTTGAGTATGAGATTTGATTTGTGATTTGCCCAACTCTGGCGGTACCATAGGCGTAAATCAAGGGGACCTTATTGACTGTCCTCCAACAATCAAGGGGATATAGTATCTTATATCCCCCAGGATATTGCGTTCTAAGCTAATTCAGTGTGTATTCCTGGCAAGATGAAAACTGAACTACCATTGAGTATGTAGGCCTATTTATAATCTGCTTTGCAACCCAAAAAACAATGCAGTGATTTAATGTTACTATAAGTGACAACTGACAAACTACTGTATTGCAATAGTCGTCTGACTACTGTATTTCTATATCCCTGCATTGTCATTGAAGCGTTTATAATTAATCAATCCCACGAATCTGTAAGGCTTTCGCAACTAATAGACTAGTACATATAGTGACAATAATGACTCTGATGGCCTATCTGAGTTTCTGTTTTTCAATGCATATTTGTTTTGAAATGTTAAGTACACAGTCACATTACGATCTTGACATCTGGATATTTTATAATCGTAAAGTGCAGATGAAACAGTTTTTCTTACCCGATAGAAATGATTTGGCTCCATGTCTGTTCAGAAAATCTTCAGATGTGTCAACGTCACGTGTAGATAGCTTTTCTTCAAAATTTCGGCTTGCGCAACGAATACGATGACCGTCTGTGACTGTGCGCGCGTTGGTCGGACTATATATATACACACCCGTTCCAAATAGACCGGCTGTCTCCCAGTTTGACATAATTATACAAGACTTTCGTTAGACTTTTGTTCCAAAGGTACAATAGTATCATACTAGATTACTAGTAGTAAAGAATCTATTGAGGACCGCCTGTCACTACCGTTAAAAATTCCTCTGGCAGAATGTCTGATGAAGCCTTATCTCTCCGTATCGTGCCTTACCTCCCCGTATCGGGCGGATTGAGTATAGGCTATAACTAAATCTGCCTGTCTGCGTTAAACCATTGCTGGAGCGATTTTGGGAAATCTTCCGCTCTCGGGGTCTTATCAAGGCATCTGGCTGATTTTCTGTGAATGCGTTATCTGTTCGTATCGATTAATGAATTTTCCTGTCACAGTGAGGGGGGAGAGTGACTTCATGAACTTGACTTGTAGTGCGAATTGGCCGAGTGTTTATCTTAATATCAATTCCTTATCGATTATGTAACTGTAGATTAGGCTATGTTAGCAGGTCGATTCGCAATTTCCTATTTTGACGTTGAATCAAGTTCAATCAACGATACTCCGCTGACCGCTATGCATGGTCTAAACTGAAGTGTTGAGGGTTGATCGCCAGCTGGATCTTTGCTTATCTTAAGCGACCACCCATTGACATTGATTCTTTTAAACTGGGAAGGGTTTTAGGGCTAAGGTGTCTGTCCAAAACAGGGGTGGGGTGTAGGAAAATCCCTGGCAGATATAATACGACAAGCGATCGAAGAATCATCTGCCCACGACACAAGCGACCGTTATCGGATCGAACGCCAGTATGCACAGGCGATGGATACAATTGAATTCAACCTACACTGTCAGATAAGCGGGTAACCCATGAACTAGCACAAAGGGCGCGGCGCGGGAGAGAGAGACAGAAAGAGAGAGACAGACAGAGAAAGAGAAAAACAGATAAAGACAGAGACAGAGAGAATAAAACTGACAAAAAATACAGATTTAGTGACGGATAGAGAGAGAGTGAATAATTATTATTATTATGCGTTTCAAATTACTGTTTAGATAATAATAGGCATCATCATGTTACAGGTTGAAATGTTGCATGCATTCCTC
>CM030862.1:2720100-2737600 GCA_018105865.1 Metaphire vulgaris
GTCGACTAAGGTTGAAGGAAGCCAGTTCAATTCAATACAATCTGTCTGTCTGTCTCTGTATCTCTGTTTATCTCTCCTGTCGGTCACATTCAAGTTAAAGAGGATTACTAATAAACGCGGGCAAGGTGTTGAAGCCCAAGCATGTAAATTACCCTTTGTTCAAGACATGTCTTAATTGGCAGCCTTGATGCAGCTATAACTTAGACTATAACTTTCCAATTATTCGTCAAATCGTCCACGTTATTCCCTAGCTGCCGTTACTCCTAAATTTTATATGATATAGGCTTACGAAGCACTTCCGCCCGGGTTGAAAAAGGAAGAAGCCACACACATGTATGCACCCAAACACGCACATAAGAAGTGTTAAATTGAATGCTTTCAAACTTCTGTTTGTATATTAGACTGCCTGTTTTTATGTCGGTCTATGGGTTGGTGTCCCTCTTCATTTCGCAGCCAGCCATCCAGCCGCTCGGTCGGTCAGTCAGTGAGTCAGCAGTCAGTCTATCTTTCTGTCTGTCTGCCTGTCTGTCGGTCTATCTCTGACTGTAGCTCTTTATCTCGGTGTATCTTTCCTCTCTCACTCTCTCCCTGTCATTCTCTCAAGGTCTGTCTGTCTGTCTCCCTCTCTCTCTCGCATTAGCGTCGCCACGGGGGCAAATGGGAACAACTGCCCCCAACCTGCCTCAGACCACCTACCAGATTCGCGTAAATCCGTGTGAAAGTTTTTTTTTGTGAAGGGGGGGTAGGGGTGGGTAAGGAATCTGACACGCCAGACCCCTTTTGTCCCCCCAACCAAAAATTCCTGGCGACGCCACTGCTCTCTCGCTCTCTCTCTTTTTCTGTCTATTCCTCTCTGTCTATTCCTCTGTGTCCCGGTCTCCTTTCTCTGTTATGCCTCTCTGTCTCTCTATCCTTCTTTCCATCTCCCCTTCTCTGTCTTTCTCTCTCTCTCTTTCTTCATCTCTGTCATCCAATCACTCTCTCCCTCTTTCTCTCCATCTCTGTTTATCTGTCTCTCTGTATGTCTGTCTGTCTAGCCACGTCTGTCTGTCTCTCTCCATCTCTGAGTCTCTCTCTCTGTCTGTATCTTTTCTCTTCTCTCCTGTCTCTCTCTCTCTCTCTCTCTCTCTCTCTCTCGCTCTCTGTCTGTATCTCTCTCAGTCTCAGTCTGTCTACTTTTCCAACCCTCTCTGTTTTTCTGTCTTTCTGTCTGGCTCTCTCTGTGGCAGTCTGTGCGCGTTTTCTGTCTCTCTCTGTCTTTCTATTTACAGTGACTGACTGACTGACTGACTAATAGTGACTATTAACTGATGGAAGGAATATTTATCTCAGCTGGTGGGCGGAGTTTATTGGGCACGGTAGAATGTGCTCTAAGCCGGCCGGGCTGCACAGGCCTCCACCTTTATATTCCGGCCTTTGGGGCGGAGCTGCTAAGGAGTTATACTTTATGTTATCATTTCGGAAAGCGGTTATTTTTATGCATATATCGATTTCGTCGGAAATCGATGCGTGCCGCAGTAAATTTTTATCAAATTCGACGCATGTTCATGCATTAATTTAGTATCAATAGTAAAATTTAAGACATAATTTCATTTTCGTCAAAGAAAAAGACATTTTGTGGAAGGCCCTTTAATCCCGCTTTTTAATAAATTCTAGTATAATTCAATAATAATTTCTCAATTTTTCCTTATTTATTTCTTACAATATTGACATTTTTTCAAAAAAACACAGTTCCTATTCAACTTCGAGGATCACTAAGCACGTTGGTATATTTCAATTGCAGTTAATTTCCTGTATTCTTGGTTCAGTTGGTAGCTAAAAGTTAGGTGGCCGCTAGAACGGCCACAATCCTGACACAACCGCTTAACCCCGGAATTTTGACCACGCGAAGGCCACATAACCGGGTCTTAATACTTATAATAACAATAATAATAACAACAACAACAACAACAACAAAATAATAATAATAATAATAAATAAATAAATAAATATTATTACCTGGTTTAAATTTAAAAGTGGTCGCAGAAGAAATGCAGATGACAGTGGCGTAGCCAATCAGGGGCTTGGGGGTTAAGCCCCTTGGCCGTCGACGGAAAATTTGTTTAGCATGTTTTCATGCACTTTTTAGTTTTGGACGCGGTTTTGTGGTTGAAACCCTCCCCCCTTTTGACTGGTACGTTGAGGGCCTTTTTTGCTTGTCAGCATGTTTAAAGTTGAAAAAATAACGATTACCTTTTGGCTTGTCAGGATTTTATCAAAGTTGGTCACGACCAAAATCAACCACCCCTATGGAAATCCTGGCGACGCCACTGGCAGATGAACTTCATCCAAATGGCCAGGGCAGCAAGAGACTGACAGAAGTGGAAGGAACTCATTCAGACCCATCGTCCAACCCAATGAGATGAAACTTGGGCTTAAATTGCTCAGGGCTCTCCATTAATTATGTCAACGATTTTTGGGCAATTTTTGACCCCCTCTCCTTTGTCAACAACTGTCAACTTTCAGTTAGCCCCTCCCCCATAATTATGTCAAAAACTTTTGACCCCAAGATCAATGACAGTTCCCAATAACAAGGTTATTATTTTTTCGTGGCGATGACCATTTATTTCTCTTTTTTGCTCATCGAATGTCAAAATGTGATGGTTAGGACCCTTTTGTTATGCTTTTTTCCATTGTAATAAGTAGTATTCCATGAAATTTCCTATTTTTTGATTATTTGTAAAAAGTGAAATTGTTGACGTCAACTTTTCTTTTGCCCCTCCTCCTGTCAACAACTGTCAAACTTTTTCAAACCTCCTCCCCACTAAATTGTTGACGTAATTAATGGACAGCCACTCAATATTATCTCTCATACGTCAAAAATCTAATGCGATTAATATAGCGCTCGATTTCAGCTTCTGTTTGTCACAACCACATTTGTTGTCTTTGTCGAATCCAGTGGTCACCAACCTTTTATTCAGTTCAGTTCCTCCCTCTCCCATAAGCATCCGTAAAATCCTAATGCCCCCCCCCCCGTGACTTATAATTCTTATTATTCAACAAGTGAACTCCTATTTACGTGACAGAAAATGCTTCTCAGACGAATCACTTTGATCATTCCGATCAGTGGCGTAGCCAGGATTTCCGAAAGGGCTTTTGGATTTGACTTTTGACCTTAACTAACTGTCGGAAAATCTTGACAAGCAAAAAGGTCATCCACTGTATCTATCCTATGTCTTTCTTTCGAAAAATTTTCCTTTCCGATGCTGACAAGGAAAATAAAGGAATAAAGGTCGTCACGCCTATGGACCTTAACAAATTTTGGTCAACAACCCCAAGGAGAGTTTTGACTCTCAAAACCGCGTCCGAAAATTTAGAATGCATTGAAACACATTTAAAAAAATTTTTCGTCTGCGCTCAAAGGGGGGGGGGTTAACCCCCAACCCACCCTCGTTGGCTACGCCACTGATTCCGATCATCCCTGGGTGAGATTTTGCCTCAGAACTTTGTCACGTTTCGTGACAGATCGCGTCCAAATGCCAGCCCTCGGTTCGAACGCTTTAAAAAGCCGCTGAATTCACGGAATTCCCAACGACTAACCAGCCACCACAGAGACAGACAGGCCGTTGTCTTTCACTTGCAAATCGACCGCCGTCCAGCCAGGACCGAGACCCCGCCGCGGACCCTCCTCCTCCTCCTCCTCCTCGCAGGGCCGCGATCGATCTCACCGACCGCGGCCGGCGGGGAACGCCCTACTTCGTCGAGAGTCCATCGAGTCGGCTCCGTCGTCCGATTTATAATCTCTCTTCCAGGAAAAAGGAAACGCCAGCGGAAACCAGCGAATTGGCTGGCACACCGCGGACAAATATGTTCGCAAGATGAGGGTCCCCCGCGGGGGGTAGGAGCTTGGGAGTAAGTGCCCACCACCCCGTCGCCCCGCGGGGAAACGGCAGGTTTGTTAGGGGAAATTGGAATCATACGAGTTCGTTTGTTAATTTCGTTCTGATCAATGTGGACCGCCAACGTGACGTCCAGATTTAGATCCGTGGCTAGTTTTTTTTGTTAGCAAGAGCTGCAAGACTTTCAATAAAAATTATTATTATTATTATTATTATTATTATTATTATTATTATTATTATTATTATTTTCGCGAATTAAATTACTGTAGTAACTAACGCATTAGTTTCCGCGGAAAATTGTTGTGCCATACATCTGCGGGAAAAATATTCTTCGTGTTCCTCTCCAGTGTTTTATCCAGGCCAGTTAGGGGAGATTCCTCCGCCCCCCCCCCCCACACACAAAAATAAATCAAACTTCCCCTCCGAAAAATTTCAAATTCAGCACTGACAAATTTTGCATTGAACCTTGTCTCTTCCCCTCCGGCCGAGTCAATCCCCCCCAACGGCATGGAGTCTGGATAAAATACTGCTCCTCCCCGCATTCATAAACAAACAAATGAGTGAGGTCGGGTGGGGTCAAGGACGTTCTAAACCGAAGGTCAAATGACGTAGAGGCTGGTCTTCCGACAAGCGTATAGCCTAAAGAAGGACTCTTTGGTTGCAAAATCTGACAAAATCCAAGGAACAGCCGGAGAATGCGACAGAAGAAGTTGAGCCGAATCTTAGAAACGGTTGGCTTCTTTGTTCCTTCAAAATGAACATAAAATGTCCGCTCGTAGAACGTAGACCGCAGACGACATAGTCACAGAGCCAACGGAAATCAATACTTGTGTGCAGCCATGCCGACGACTCCGTTCGTCCGTCTACGGGCGCCTCAAGGACTCGGCGACCGGCGGTGGAAGGGTTGAGGCTCGGCCGCCCGTCTGTACAGGCGGCGGGGCGGGGCGGGCGGGGCGGGGCGGGGCGGGGGTCCTTCGATTGTCTCGGTCGCCGAAATAGCGTCTCCTTCCTGTTCTAATTTCTGTCTTCTGGACGAACGTTCGAACGAAGAACGAGGAAACAAATCTATGCCCATCGGTTGAACAGACTCAAAGGGCTTAGAGGCGGAGACGAAACAATTTCAGATCATATATCAGGATCATCATATACTGATGAGTTTACATACTCATGAACCAAGTACCTGCAGTACTATGGAATGGAAGGTTATTTACAGGATAGAAGGAGGACTGGAGAACAGGTGTATTTCACCCCCAATGGCTATAATCCGAACAAGAAAAGCGGGAGATAAGAGAAAAAAGGGGATATGAACCGATGCAAATTATTGCTCTTTCCATTAATCTGGGGGGCGGGGGAGGGCAGAATCAGGTTTTTATAGTCAAGGCACAGAGCATATAATGCCACTAACGAGACCAGGACTCCAGAATGAGGGGGTCACCAAGGTTTCTATAGACCCATATTTCCAGATCTACGCCAATGCAAAAATGCCGAGTGTTTAATAATACAGGGTGGCGCAAAAAACCGGACTGGTCGTGACATAACTGAATAATTTGGTCAACACTGACGTTGGCTCAACCAACTGTCTAATTTACTCGAACACTCGTAGAAGTTTCACCTTTATTAAAATCGTCATTAAAAAACTCGTGGCCATTAACGAGGTCAGCCAACTCAAACACAAACAGAAGAAGAACTAAAGATGACTGCTCCCCCTCTCACTTCCTGTCCTTCTGTACTTTCTCACAGATTTCATTTATATAGCTCAATTATTTCACCACTAATAAAAACGTCGTGACAGGTCACAGTTAGGTTTGCATTTAATAACAGTCCGTTTTTTGCGCCATGCACCCTGTAATAATTGTGCATTTGTATGGTTGCATCGTTTCTCACCGGTGAAATTATGTATCGATTACACGTTACGATGATAGCAAAGTAAACCGTAACAATACTACTGCCTTGAAATAAAGTGCAACGTTTACAGAGCGAAGTGGACGAAATGGAGAGGATCGCGTGAGATGAAAAGTTTCTAAATATAAACATCGGACGGATTGGAAATAATCGTACGGAAAAAATATCGGACATTTGGTCCCCTATTCGGTTTTCGCAATCATCCGGATCTAAATTTACATCAACATCACGTGACGACGTCCACTTCTTTTGACCAATTTTTGCGACGAGACCTATTTTACCGAAAGCAATTATTAATTCCACATCCTCTGATATGTCTAAAAATAACTTTCTCGTGCCTTGCAAAAATAACGAGATTTACGTGAATTAATTTTGATTCGCTCAGTCCTTTAACTGGAGCTTCGTTGGAACGCATCCGTATTGACGACATTGTGTGTACTTGTAAGAGTCAAGTAGACCTATTGACTGACAGGTTTAGCTTGACAGCAATGTCGATAGATGGGCCTACAAAGCACTGCATATAATTACGCACAAAGTAGAAGGAGACAGAGGCAGAGGAAGACCGAGAAAAAGATGGATGGATAACATCAAGGAAGATCTGGAAGCAAAGAACATGTTGATTGTTGAAGGATGCAGATTAGCGTAGGATCGAGCGAAGTGGAAATGTTTCCTATCTAACTATTGCCGTCATGCAGGGGGCAGAAAGTGATGATGATGATGATGATGATGAATGTTGATAGAGAGGCAGGGCGCGATTTGCGGAGGGGAAGGGGGGAATCTCCCCCCCCCCACTGCCCAACTGCATCCCCCTACTGCTACATCCCCACCACTACATCCCCCACTGCTACAGTTTCCAACAACTACATCCACCAAGCTCGACATATTCCCCCCACTGCTCCAGGTCACAAATCGCACCCTGTAGAGAGGGTGGCCAACTAATAATAATAATAATAATAATAATAATAATAATAATAATAATAATAATAATAATAATAATAATAATAATAATAATAATAATAATAATAATAATAATAATAATAATAATAATAATAAGAGGAAGAGGAAGAAGCAACTACATATATTGATCGATTAGTTACGAAATCATTTCAAGAGATGTCATTAAGTTCAGACCAATATTACCTGTTCAGTTGGTCAGCATGTGCACCTGTAACTCGCCAGCAATAAGCCTCTTAATGGAAACCGAATCTTTCTCCATGATAATGCTGGTAAACAGTGAAACCGTTACTGACTTTAAAAGGACACTACAGGATCTGTAGGGGCCTGGCATTTTGGTGTCCCGAAGACGAATATGACCATGAATTCTTTTAAATTGGCTCTCCTTTTGAGGATATTTCATATAGGCAGTGCTTCTTTTTCTGGGAAAATGGTTTGGGAACTCATTTCCAGGGTCGTCGAGAGAAATTCCTACCTTGTCAGGCTGTTTTTGGAGAGTTGATAATTTTTTTGCTTGTCGGGCTGTTTTTGGAGAGTTGATAACGTTTTTTTGCTTGTCCGGCTGTTTTTGGAGAGTTGATAACGTATTTTGCTTGTCAGGCTGTTTTTGGAGAGTTGATAACGTCTTTTTGCTTGTCAGGCTGTTTTTGGAGAGTTGATAACGTTTTTTTGCTTGTCGGGCTGTTTTTGGAGAGTTGATAACGTTTTTTTGCTTGTCAGGCTGTTTTCGGAGACTTGATAAATGTTTCTTAAGGGCCCGCCAATTTTTTTGTTCCGGGGCCCGGAATTTCTCTCGGCGGCCCTGGTGATGATGATTTTAACGTATCAGGTGTCAAAAGTGTTGATGACCTTTTTGCTCATCAAGTGTAGCTGATAATAGAACCCCTATTGCAAGTAAAACATGCGTTATTGCATATCAATATAATCAAAATATAAATATACAAGATAATCTGGCAAAAAAGGTGTGGAAATTCCGTTCCCGTGCGTTCCCGCTGAAAAAAGCACTGCATGTAGCTCATTTTCTATGTTTCACCATGTAAATATCTTGCAGGATTGTAACAAGATGCTAAATTAGCCTTAAATGATGGAATACTGCATCGCATTGAATAATACCATTATACGCACATGACTTGACTTGACTTAGCATGATTTAAAGTGGCTTAGGAGGCATTACTGCACCTGTGTGAAAACCACCAGGGGCACTAACGGGGCTTGAACCCGCTCCGTCAGCCTGACGCTCCAGCACGTAACCCACTCTGCCATCTTCCGTCCCCTAAATTGGAGCTGGAATTACCGCGGCTGCTGGCACCAGACGCCCTCCAATCGATCCTCGTTAAAGGATTTAAAGTGTACTCATTCCAAGTACGAAGCCTCGAAAGAGTCCCGTATTGTTATTTTTCGTCACTACCTCCCCGTGTCGGGATTGGGTAATTTGCGCGCCTGCCTGCCCATCATCCAGAGTTTGTTGCATCATTTCTGATTCGATGCAATACTACTGCCAGGAGGCTGCAGAAATAGGCTTACGTCAGTAGCATGCTATGTAAAGGTCAGTCAGAAAGATTGGGCATTTAAAATATTACAGACTTCGTAGGATATCCAAAGCGCCACCAGCAGTCGGAGCCTTTCTTCAGAAGAGAAGGCAATCTGGTATGTTGTCCGGATATTGAGGGTTCTCGTGAATGTCTTATAAATCACTAATGACCCACAAGAATGGCGACTATACAGTATTAGACTCTTGGAAATCGAGTCTTAAGAAACTGGAAATCGTCTTCCATCTATTCCAGTAGCGCATGCTATTCCACGTCAAAGATTTTCGCTAACAGAACTTGAGCACTGCATTTCTAGCGTTACTACAGTAGAACTACATTATAACGTACTTAGCGGGTCTGCAAATTGAGTACGTTATGTCTATAACGTTATATCCAATACCATCCAGCGCTGGACCGTACACTGCGGCACGTTACAACCGAGTGTACGACGTTATAACCGAGTGTACGACGTTATAACCGAGTGTACGACGTTACAACCGAGTATACGACGTTACAACCGAGTGTACGACGTTACAACCGAGTGTACGACGTTTTAACCGAGTGTACGACGTTATAACCGAGTGTACGACGTTACAACCGAGTGTACGACGTTACAACCGAGTGTACGACGTTATAACCGAGTGTACGACGTTATAACCGAGTGTACGACGTTACAACCGAGTGTACGACGTTATAACCGAGTCCGTTGTATCGAATTTCTACTGTAAATACGATGAAAGGTAGGTAACGCAGGTATACAAGAAGAAAGATCCTCACCTGGTACGTCCTCTCCTAACTCGAATTCATAGTCGTTGCTGATGAAGTTGTAGGTGCAGTCCGACACGTGGACGCATCCGGGTCTTCCCTCCGACTCCATCGTGTTCGCCAGGGTGACGTCGTGCGACCAGACGTCGAACTTGAACCTGCGCGTCCCCACGAGTCCGCAGAGAACGGTTCCGGTGTGGACGCCCACTCGCATGTTCACCTCCTCGTTGTGGTCGTCGTCGAACTGTTTGATGGCGATGCACATGGCCAGTCCCATCTCGACGCAGCACCGGGCGTGGTCGGCGCGCGGCTCCGGGCAGCCGGACACGCAGTAGTAGCAGTCGCCGAGCGTGCTGATCTTCTCGCAGTGGCAGCGGGTGCAGATCGTGTCGAAGCGTCCGAACAGGTCGTTGAGGAGACTGACCAGGTGCTCGGCCGACTTGTTCGAGCTCATGCGCGTGAAGCCGACGATGTCGGCGAACAGGATGCTGACGTTGTCCATCTGCGACATGTGAAACGACCGGAAGTTCATCTTGCCGCGTTCCGGGGCCTGCGACGACCGGTGACGCTTCGCCTGGTCGTCGTCGTCGCGGTCGCTCTCGCGCGACTTCATGATCTCCTCGGCCACCTTCGGCGGCATCAGCGAGTGGATCATGTGGTGCTTCAGCTGCTTCTCCACCTGCAGGTCCCGGCGGGACAGGATCGACTGGCCGACCTTCATGAAGGTGCTGCGCCGTCTCACCTGCGACATGATGTACACGTGGATGCCGATGACGTGCACGCCCAGGTGAAGGATCAGACGACAGGCGACGTGCGTCGGCGCCTGCATGCCGGTGTAGGCGTACGACAGCGCTTCGATCGTCGCCGAATAGACGGCGCCGATCGCGACGCAGACGTAGAGCGGCAGCGGAATGAACTTGTAGAGGATCACGAGGAATTCCACCGATCCGGTGAACGTTCCGACGGAAGTCAGATGCGGATTGAAGACGCAGACGAAGATCTGGAACACGGCGACGACGTTGACGACGACGGACGAAGCCAGCCGGACGTACGGTTCGTAGTAGGTCGTGCAGGAGAACACCAGGACGGCCACCACGACGGCGGCGATGCCCAGCTGGACCGCCCAGTAGACGACGCCGGTCAGACGCCAGCAGACGGTCCACAGCAGAAACGACAGCGCTATATAGACGAGAACGTACGAGATGACGTAGCGGATGTGACGTCGGTTTTGCGGCAGGGAGCTGTTCAGATGCTGGTCTTCCAGGGTCTTCGAATCGAAACGCGGGTTCCACCAACTGTGCGCCGATCGTTCGAACAGCGACGGGGCCTCCCTGCTGCCGCCGCCGCTGCCGCCGCCGGCCCCCGCTCGACAACCGTTGCTCGCGGCGGCGGCGGCGGCGCCGGGGACGACGACGACGGAAACGGTCGCGCCTTCCTGGTCGTCTTCTCCGTCGCCGCCGCCGCCGCCGCCGCCGCCGCGGTACGGAACCTTGCCGTCCGCTTCCGGGGTCCGTGTTCCGGAAACTCCGATCTCCGTCATTTCTATTCCGTGTGGATCCTCGACGACGACGACGACGGCGATCTCCTCTTCCACTTCTCCAGTCCGTGTCCTCTTCTTTTCCGTCGCCTGGATACTGTTGTCAAGGAGACGGTCGTCGGCTTCGCTTTCCATGGCGATTCTGATCAGATCCTGAGCAGAGTTCTTGACTCCTTCAAGGACCAGCCTCACGACCAGCGGTAATAACACCCAGAAGCTAGATCAACACTTTCACCTGGATGAATACCGGTCCTACGAACAGAGAAAACACGTCGTGAATTCTTATCAAGTACAGTAAAACTTCGTTATAACATACTTAGCGGGTCTGTAAAATATAGTATACGTTATATCTGAGGTACGTTATACCCGATACCATCCAATACGGTAGCGCATCACATGGGACCGTACATTGCGGTACGTTGCAACCTTGTACAGTGTTTTTTCCAGACTCCAGGCCTTAGGGGGGAATTGACTTGACCGGAGGGAAAGAGACACAGTTCAATGCAAAAATTTGTGTCAGTGCTGGATTTGGGAGGGTTTTGTGGTTTGGGGCGGGAAATCTCCCCTAACAGGCCGGACAAAACACTGACCTAGCATACGTTATAACCGAGTCCGTTATAACGAAGTTCTACTGTTTTTTTCAAATTCAGACTAAGACCCTTAGAATAAGCAGCTACTGCGACACTACTCTCTAAAGCGCTAAATAAATTAACAAGATCTTACTTACTTACTTGCTTACTCTTGATAAAATCAAAGTTGTCTTTCACGTATACAGACGATGGGATTTATCTGTCGTTCTTCGACAGAATAACCAACATCGTCTGTGAGTTTTGACAAACCGTCATCGTCAGAATGGACCTGGCAAACGGCCTTAGCATCTCCCATTCCAGGACGAAACCCATAATGACACACAACGCAGTCGATACTCGGCACTCCAGTCTTCCTTCCTTCCCCTTCCTTCCTTCCTTACTTACTTCCTTCCTTCCTTCCTTCCTTCCTTCCGAGCCTCCTCCTTCGTGCATGCATTGCACTCTAGATCCGTTCCGCACCTCGCGTGCGGCTTCGCACTTACTCGCTCACTCGTTTGCGTACACAGTACACATGTACACACTGTACTTGTGCACAAATGTACAGTACATGGCACTAACCGCGGCGGCCGGACAAATTTAATGTCGGCGGACAAAATGTCACGGACAAAATGTCACGGTTTAAGGTTAGGGTTAGAGTTAGGATTACATTTTGTCCGTGACATTTTGTCCGCTGACATTTTGTCCCCATGACATTTTGTCCGTGACATTTTGTCTGCGGACATTTTGTCCTAGCACCGCACTAACTATGCGCCGATAAGCCGGCAGTGTCTCTGACTTCTATGGCGCCAGGTTTTTCCTAATGATTGCATACTATCTTCTGTCTTAGCCTCTGTCCATGGGCGTCCAAGGAAATTTTCCAGGGGAGATGGGGTGCAAAACAGGGTCCTGTGACGAAAGAATTAAAAATGTTTTCTAGGGAAGGGGGTGCGAAACAGGGTAATCTATTGTATGTATTCGAAACAACTTCTATAACTTTGTACAACCAAACTAAAATGGCTTTTATACATTGTCAATTCTGAACATTATATTTTATAAATCAAATCTACAGATTTCTTCTAAAACGTTTACATACATGTATAATTCCTTTGACAATTGGCGGGATCTTCCTAGAATTCATTGCATCCCCCCCAATCAAGAGTTCTTGGAACCGTCATTGGGGCGATATACTCAGTTGTATTACAGATTTTGACCGTCGTACAGCAATTTAATAATCATAAATAATAAAATCTTTAAAAATCGCACCCGAGTCCACTGTTTACCTCTGTTGGCCTATCACTTGAAAGCTTTTCGCGTGTGGAAATCAAACACCAAGATGGAAAGGACCAGTTATGATGATGATGATGATGATGATGATGATGATGACGACAACGATGATGATGATGATGATGACTGATGGACATTCAACAACAGTACGGCTGTATATTCATGGTTATTCACCTGTCGACAGTGTACATAGGCCGAGCCAATGGTCTGCAGCGTTCGTGAAATCGACAACCTGTCTCGACGAAACCAAGACCACCGTCGTAAAAAATGAACAGACGGGGATGGAGAGGTGGTAGCCGGGGTGAAGGACAACTATCTAGGCCTACATGCAAAAATAAGAACTAGAGGTATGTGCTGTCTCAGAAGCTGTACAACGCGTATCTAGACCTTCTCACCACAACCACCCCCTCAATTCGATGTGGCGACCCCTATAATCACTTTCCAAACCTAAGAAATTCTCCATTTAAATAATTCTAATTCAATTGTCTACAATGTCTATCCTCGAATGATAATTTTTTGCATTAGTCTTCAAAAAAAGCAACCTCATATTCAGGTCGTCAAAATCGTCATTCGACCGTCGGCCCCACAGGTTGAGAACCGTCCATCTGGGTCTAATTATAAGCCTATCATGTCTCAAAGTGACTCGTCAAATGCGCATCCAAACGACATTTGCGCGCCGATTTTTGCATTAGCCGACATTTGCGCGCGACCGTAGGCCTACGACATTTGCATACGGTGACCCGCAAATAAATGCCGACATTTTGCGCGCCGACATTTGCGCGCCGACATTTGCGCGCCGACATTTGCGCGATATTATATAATAATACGGGTTAGGGTTAGGGTTAGAGTTAGGGTTTGATTTTGGGTTATTTTGGGTTTGATTTTGGGTTATGAATTTAAGACTATAGTTACTAAAGCACGGATGACTTTTAATTTATAGCGCAACCCGTGCTTCGCTCGAAATACGCGCTAATGTCGGCGCGCAAATGTCGGCGCGCAATTGTCGGTGAACCCTAACATACGTATAATTTGTCCAAATAATAAATATTATGCGCGTATTTATACGTAATTTTATGCGTTGGCAGTGGCGTCGAGCTTCAACGCAAGGAAATTTTACCGTACGCGTATTTGTGCGTATTTCGTGATTGCAAATATAATACGTATGATACGTACGGTCGAATCTTGCAGATCATAGTAAGCGCCGCCTGGCGAATAAATATGCTCGCGGTGCACATCTCGGTTCCCAGGGTCGAACTCGGAATCAATCAAGTAATCAATCAAGTAATCAATCAATCAATCGGTCAGTGTCGTCAGTCAGTCAGTCAGTCAGTCAGTCAATCCATCAACCATCAATCTATTTATCTGTTTGTTTATTTATTTATCTATATCGATCAGTCATTCATTCAATTTCTATAGCGCCACTATCATAATGCTTCATCATAATTATGGCTTCATCATATGGCTGACCACGAAATCAAATCCGATTTAGAGTCAGTTCAAGTCCAGAGGCAAGTCCAGGTCTGTGCTCGATAATGGCGGCCGTACTGTACGGACGGTGCATCGTGCGTACCTCTACGGCTGCCTGCTGCAGTACGTACAAAGCACGGATGATGAATACGGTGTCTGGATGCGTAGGTGAAGCGGAGGTGACGTCACATCGTCGTACGATGATGACTAATTGTAATTATCTAGCGCCAGAAGGAAATCAGAAAAGGTTTTTTCCTGGCGAATAATTAATAATATATTACGGTCGCTTACCTCACTGAGGTCGCCACCAGGGCGATACGCTGCTCCTCCGTCGTCGTCTGCCGCTGTAATCTAGTAAGCCCGGTCTTTGCCTGCAATCTGCCGTCTGACACCGAACACACACACACACGCAGACACGCACAGACACAGACACGCACGCACGCAGTCATGCACGCGGACATCGAGCGTTGATCGCATATAGGCGCGAATCCATAGCAACTGCTTGACTTAGTAGCGCCGCGTCCAACCAAGGCGTGGAAACCAGCAGTCACAGCAGCTGCTACCAATGCTGCTGCTGCTGCTGCTGCGGGCTGATGATAATGATGACGATGACGATGATGATGATGATGATGATGATGATGACTGCTGCGTCTATTGGATCGGCTGCAGCAGGTGCCCCGTCCATCCATCCTTGCATCCACCTATCCATCCATTCATCCATCTGTCCATCCATCTGTCCATTCCATCCATCCATTCATCCATATTCCATACATACATACATACATACATACATACATACATTCATACATTCACCCAACCATCCATCCATCCATTCATCCATTCGTACATCCATCCATACATCCATCCATCCATTCATTCATCCATCCATTCATACATACATCCATTTTACTCTACATTATTTACAGTCGCGAAACGCAAATACTATATTGGCGATGTCAGAATAAAACTGCTACCTCCGCAACAGGAAGCTGTGAAATCGTCATTTTGGACAGGAGAAGTCCTGCTAAACCACTGAAATCCAGTTATTATAAGATCGCGGTGGCATAGAACTATTCGTTGTTTTCCGTTTATAGTGTTTGTCTTAGTTCACCTATATCTCTCGTAGATTTCTCCCTCACTGACCTGGACTGGCTTCTGGTCTTGAACTGACTCTAAATCGGATTTGATTTTGTGTCAGCCATATGATGAAGCCCGTGGAGGGCGCCACTAGCCAAATATTGGGTGGGCCAACATGGCCTGTTTGAAATTGGACAATGCAAGGACTAGTGCTACAGTAGGCTATAGATATGCAAAAATTCAGAAGAGTGATTAAACGAATTAAACCCACATATTCTTGTGTCCCCATCTTTGCTGTGTCAAACCGTACTAGAATTGTCAATATATTCTGCCTCAATTTTTTTCTAGAGCTTTCGAAATGCGACGAAAAATAATGAGCCATTTGAAACGACACTATACAAAGTCTTTCAGAAATCTGTCAAATGTCTAAAAAATCAACCGAGAGATAAGATGGCGCTTAAGAGAGCTGGTTTCTTGAAACTTTCTTCTATTACAGGTTTTATAGACCACAAAAATATTACACTGGTCTACATCAATTTTGCTGACTTGAAGACAACATGTGATCTTTATGTATTTTGGTGTGCTGAATCCAAAAATCACACCCATTTCCTCCCATCACGTCCAGTTTTCCCGCAAAACGCTGTTTACTGATTTACTGTTTACAGTAATAACATGGCATTATGCATTATAATTCTTTAGCTATATTGAATATGCAAAAATAAGGATGTGCAAAAAGCTATGCTTAATATGCAGTGGACATAACTATTTAATAACACAACAGTTTAATAGGCAGTTTTAAACTGCAGACGTCAGCATTTTATGGATATAGGCCTATATAAGCAGCGTGAAACCGACGGCAGCATTCAGTCGTTCATGAGGCTTACAAGTTGCAGCAAATGTAACTATTTTAACTAGTTTTCTGTAGAATATGTAAACCAGCACTTGAACACTTCGTGGGTAGTGCAGGAATGATCCTGACAAATTTTGCTACATTTGTGGTTGTTTTACAGCACCTAAACAAAGGAGAGAGTGTTTGAATTTGTGATAAATATCATGCATATTTCGCAGTAAAATTGGGTGACCAGGAAAACCTTGGGCACCGCATAAAGTGTGCAGGACATTTGTTGAAAGCCTCAGACAGTTCATAATGTGACTAAAGGTCAGAGTTTTTCTCTGTCTTAGCTTTCTCTGGTCTTAGCTTTGGAGTTCCAATGGTGTGGCGAGAGCCTCCAAACCATGCATGTTGATGACTGCTACTTCTGCCTGAAATATTTCAGGCATGTCCACAAAGACAAAATCTTCCAACCAGTACCCAAATCACCCCTCTGCTCTGAGACCAGTTGCTCACTTTGACGAAGTTCCTGTACCTATTTGCATTACTTTGGGTGTTTCTGACAACGATGAATTTAGTCAGTCAACAGACACGAATGGTGAAGATTTCATGGCCTCAGAAGTTGACGCTGGAATGCACCAAACATTCAACCAAGCTGAGTTGTAAGACCTTATGAGATCTAGATCTGCCGAAGTCGTCAGCAGAGTTACTGGGTTCAAGACTGAAGAAAAAGAACCTGTTCAGTGTTGGCTCCAGGAACCACGCTTATGTATCAAGGCAGAGAGAATGATCTTTTGAAATATTTCCATATGGAGGAGGAGTTTGCATACTGCATCAACATCAAAGGACTTATTGAATCAATGGGATGTTATAGTTGTAGACGAGATGCTTTTTACGACCTGATTACTGACTTACTTGGCAACTTAAGAGTCGAGAATTATGACCTTTCAGTTCAAAATTCGAAGATTGCTTTTCGAAGACTGGGAGCAACATGAGTGTCAAGTTGCATTTCCTTCATAGCTACCTGAACTTCAAATCTTGGAGCTATGAGTGAAGAACAAGGAGAATGCTTCCATCAAGACATCACGACCATGGAACATAGATATCAAGGCAGATAGAACTCAAACATTGTGGCAGACTACTGCTGGTGTTTACAGCGTGACAACTGTGACCATAACTATACCGGAGCATCCAAAAAGAGAAGATTCCTTTCTCAAAACTTAAATTTAAGCAACTAGCTATTGCTCTTATTGCTCTCTTGCTTAGAAGACAGACTCATTTTTTGGCTGAATAAAAAATATTACGTGTTATCGGTTCTTCAGAATTTCCTATTTTCCCTTATGTTTGACTTTAACACCTTTAATTAAGCATTCCTCATTTGCGAAAAAATTTGACGTATTGCATAATTTTTGACTTCATATCTGGAATCAGCACCTCTCAATTGGGTAAAATCAGCAAAAATACTTAAGTCAGCAGAAAATTTTTTTAAAAATGTAGACCAGTGTTATAAAATTGATACCCTGTTTGAAATTGGACAGGGCAAGGACTAGTGCTACAGTATAGATATGCAAAAATTCAGAAGAGTGATTAAACGAATTAAAAATTGAAGTCGTATGATGAAGCCATAATTATGATGAAGCATTATGATAGTGGCGCTATAGAAATTGAATGAATGACTGATTGATAGATAAATAAATAAACAAACA